>CAIGRL010290035.1:0-10717 GCA_903798325.1 Fraxinus xanthoxyloides
TAATAATAATAATAATAATTAACCATAGAAGTTGAAGAGAATGGATTGTCAAACACCTGAGGGACATGATCACAAGAACGTGGCACAATTGCTCCTCCAAGATCTGGACGGCATGGAACAACCTTTACATTCTTACAGTTCTTACACAACAATGTCACATATGTCGCCTTTGCGTTAGTCCTAGACGCAGTAATAACAATTCCAGATATCTTAACCAGCTTGGAAATATATTGTGCCTGCATGTCAATTTACAAGTTTTTGCCAAAAGAAACTAGTGTCAGTAAAAATCCAATTTCCAAAAAATTTAGAAGCATTTGACTAAAGTAAAATCCACTAACCCCTAGCGAACGCATTGAGATCGAATCCTTGTCTGACCTCAGCAATATCTGCACCTCGCCAGTCTCTGGCTCTTCAATTTCCCCCGTCTCTCCAGATACCCTTGATCTCAAACTTGCTAGAACTTCAGCTGCTGCAGTTTCAAACTAGTGTACATTCCAGAACAAAAGAAAAGGAAATAAAAATGAGTACATTAATCATGTAAATTCTAAAACTATGTATTTGTGTAACTGATGCTATGGAAATGTAATAGACTACGCACACGTGTACAAACAAGATATCCATATGTGCGAAAGTCAGATAGTGTTAGGAAAATGTAGGTCAAAGTCAGCTCACAACTAAAGTGGAATTGAGAAAATTGCAGCTAAAAAATTGACAAAAATATTTACGTCGTTTATCCAATTTAGGCTACATTCACGGGTAAGTATAGAAGGATTTCACTTTAGTAGGTAAAATTACAATAACCTTCTCTCTAACTACAAAAAGATAACAACAATTAATCTCTATAGGAGAAACTAAGTAGGAAACACTCAGAGAAAACAATATTTTTCTCTCTAATTTTATGTATCTCTCTACTCACTTTTTTTATTCTCTCTACCTTACAGATAGAAGTACAACTTCTGTGCATGTAAGTGAGTTCTTGAAAATATTAGACCCACCATGTAAATGGAAATGATTGTGGGATAGTAACTCTAATGCGCGCCCACATCTTACAACACTCTTGAGTACCACCATTTTGATTCGGAGATTGGAATTTCTCTGGCCGGTTAAAGTCTCCCCCCACCCACACTGAATTATGTCTTTTGATGTATGTGTTTGTGTCAGTATATTTTTGTGCCTGATAATGTTTTAAGCTAAATGATAACTCAATTCTCAACTAACGTAATGTTAACTAAGTACAGTCATTTAAAGAAACACGAATCAATCATATCAAACAAGTGCAAGCTGAAAGCACCAAATTTGTTCATAAATCTTAATGAAGGGATGAATGATATTATAAACCTTAGGTAAGACAATAAAAATCATTCCAATTACCATATTCCTAGAAAACGCCGGCAAAAAAAAAAAAAATGCGTGCTAAGATGAGGTACTTCAAATGTTTTATCTTGCTCATAGGTCAAGAATTGACATACTTGATCTGGTTCTAGTGGTTTACTATAATACACACAGAGACACAAATGTTCAGTTAGGTATACAGTATACTACATGTTATGGGTCTGTCAGACTCGACACGTGTCGGCGGAAGTACACCATACTGGGGGACATATGGCCGAGGCTATTACGCACAGGACGGACTGATTACATGGACCGAAGTGATCACATGAAGGACGAACCGAACTCATGTTAGCAAAGAATCTGAACCCATCTGCGATACACCATGGATGCAAAGGCCCACACTCCACTCCTATAATCCTATACCTACCCCGCCTCGTCCCAGCGAAGATCCTTTGTACAAAGATTTTTCCAAAGTCACATCCTGGACTGTTAGGACGTATGGCAGGACCTAACGGTCAGCTACCTTTGTCAGAGACATTCAATGCCAGCCAACCTAGGGAAAGACAGATTGACACCTAAGATAGGACGAGCCCTAAAGATCTGTTAGACACGTGTCTCCTCATCCAACGACTCTCCTCTTTCCATCCTTAGTATAAATGCCTCCTCCTTATACTAGAAGAAGGATTGGAATCAAGAATTCTCTTGAACTCAAGTATCATCTTCTCCCTTAAATATTGACACTTTATCATTATATATGGGATCAACTAAACCCCGGCGTATATCCTACCGCCAGTGAATCTTCCCCGGTTGAATTCTAAACTTACTTGACCGTCGGAGTGCTCGCGGCCGCTTCCACCCCATCGGAAAGGGCCACGAGTGACTGATGATGCGTGCCACGCGCAGGAAGTAGCGTACGTGAAGACTTGTTCTGTTGGGCCACGCATCGGAACCATTTTTCGAGGTCAACAGATTGGCGCCGTCTGTGGAAAACTTACGTAAACCACGAGTCTTCCCACCAAAGCTTGCTAAAAGATCTGGCTGGCATTCTCTTGGAAAAGAGATCGAACCTTGGAAAAGGTTTAACTATGCTTCATTTGTTGCTAAAAAGAGGTCTCCCGTGTTGAACCATGAGTTCCAGCGACAGAGTGAACCTGAGGAGAACTAGGGAAATTTCTGTGGCGAATTAGGGAAATTTCTGAAGAAAAAATTTCTCGAAATGTCACACATCAGTGACCCCACCATCGTTATCGCAGAGGCAATAGAACTGCCCAACTAACTGCCGAAGTGGCTACCATGGCCACAAACATGAGGAACATCGCAGCTCAAAAAGCTACCATGCAGGAACTACTCATGCAAGTACAAAACCAGGGCGGCTTCCAAATCCCCCAGAATCATCAACAATCAGATCATAGATGAGCCGAGGCTGAGTCCAGCGGTAGGACCTATTCTAGTCCCTATGATAAGGCTCCCGCGAAAGGAAAGTAGGGATGGACACCTCTAACTACACGGTCGCCCCGACTAATAACGCTCCTGCCGGATGGGAGAATTTCCCACCTGAATACGAGGGACGGCCTCAGCGGTCCGCTAGCGTTTATCAAATTGGATGGATGCCTAGAAATAGGCGAGAATGGCAAAACATGGTGGATTGGGGAAACAGAGGCAATATCTCCTAACTTGCACCTCGCCCAGCAACGGACAAAAACAAGTCTGACGAGCCATGTAGATCCTATGAACTGGATTATGATGATGACAACTTGCCCTTCTCTAGTGAGCTGTGAACCTTCCCTATGCCCAACAATTTCGTCCCACCAAAAATCCCAAAGTATGAAGGGAAAGGCGACCTGGAGAAGCACCTCAACAAGTATAAGACACAGATGAGCCTCTGAGGTTCCTCGCCTGCATTAAAATGTAGAGCATTCCACCTGATATTTAGTGGGGCTGCTGAGGTGTGGTACAACAGGTTGGTACCACTCAGCATAAGGAGCTAGCCAGACCTGAAAAAAACATTCTTAAACCAGTATCTTTCCAAAAAAGAAGAGGAAGCGCCAATTCAACGTTTGCAGGACATGAAGCAGGCAGCAAGAGAGACTTTGAAAGTTACATCGCCCTTTTTATCGATGAAATTACCTATTGTGAGCAAGTAACCGACAAGGAGGCCCTTTCAGCCCCGAAAGGCGGATTGAACATGAACACATTGTTCTGGAGGGATGTCCGAAGCAAAAACCCATCAACCTATGATGAGTTGGTGGAAATGATGAAAATTGAGATCGTCAATGAGGAGATGATTGACCATCAGAATCGAGCTGCCTAGGGACTCCCGCCTCCTTAGAGGAAAATTGGCAGAGGTCCCACCTCCCAGATAATGAGCCAGTAATGGACTCAGGCTGGACATACCGTGGCTCCCACTTCGGGACAAGCATTAGCCACAGCCACACTAAACGCAATGCCTACACTAGCCTATGAGGATGTTGGGCCCAATGCTGGCAACTCTGGCAGAAATGCTAGGCGTCCCTCAACCTCTAGAAATAGGGAAAGAGGAGGCAGGCCTAGAGATAGGGCCCAAAAAGAGACACCCCTATTGTACTATACACCGTTTCTACGGCCACGATACAAGTGAGTACAGGGAGAGCTACAGGCCAAGGAGCAACCCCCGAAACACTAGGAACAACCACTACCAAAACAATGCTACTAGACACACCTCCCCAAGGAGTGGGGAGACGAGGCGACACTCACCCACAGCAATAGGAATAACGACGAAAGGCCCAGGAGTGGGCAGCGTCCCAGAAGAGACTCAGCCGTCCCAAACAATAAAAAGCCGATTCAGGAAATTGACACGATAATCGGAGGACCTCACGTAGGAGGTGAATCAAAAAATGCACAGATGAATTATACCAGAGAAGCACAAACTCCTCCAATGGCCAGTTACATAGTTAGCCAATCTTCTACAGATAGAGCCGTTGAACCCATCACCTTCACACAGGAAGATGCAGTGAGCGTACACTTCCCGCACTGTGATGCCCTGGTAGTCCGAGTTGTAGTGGCCCGCAATGGGTTGAAGGGCAGGCTAGTTGACAACGGCAGTTCAGTCAACATCTTGTTTGGCTATGCTTTTGATAAAATGGCGGTAGATTATGATCTCTCCCCTATGACCTCACCCCTATACGGATTCACTGGGGACAACATCGTCCTCCGAGGTAAAATTACTTTAAATGTGGAAATGAGAGTCCCGCCGCAGGTGGCGCATCACTTTATGGAGTTTTTTGTTGTCAATCGTCGATCGGCATACCATTGAGTGTTGGGAAACAGGCCCTGAAGGAGTTATGGACGGTCAACTCCATCCATCATCTTTGCAAGAAATTCCCTACTGAGCAAGGAATAGCTACTGTCCGAGGCGATCAGATAGGCTCCAGGGAATGCTACCTAAACTCCATGAGAAAGGTTAAGCCTCGAATAAACATGGTACTGGATACTGAAATGTCAAAAGCCCCTGAAGAAGGGAACCCTCCGACGTGAGACACCATTATAGTAGACGCCAGACCCGATTTATCCCTAGAAGAGCTGGACCCCAGGATAATCGAATCTGAATCCCAAACTGCCGCAATGGAAGAATTGGAAACCTTCCCGGTGGATCCTCTAGACCCATCCAAGGTCCTGCAGGTCGGGAAAGAGTTGGAGAAAGGAGCAAAGGAATAATTGAAGACTTCCTTCGAAACAACACAGACGTCTTTGCATGGAGGCATGAGGATATGGTCGGCATAGATCCAGAAATCAGTTGCCACCATCTACAGATTGATGCGAACTGTGCTCCACACAGACAGAAGATGAGGACACTGCAAGCCGAAAGGTAATAAGCCCTAAAAGAAGAAGTGGGAAAATTGATCAGCAATGGCTTCGTTTGGGAGGCCAATTATCCGAAATGGATTTCAAATCCTGTGCTTGTAAAGAAACACAACGGCAAATGGATGGTCTGTATTGATTTCTCAAACCTTAACCAGGCCTACCCAAAAGATAGCTTTCCCCTTCCCCGGATCGACCAGTTGGTAGACTCAACCGCAGGGCATGAGTTGCTGAGTTTCATAGATGTCTATTCGGGCTATAATCAAATCCATATGTTCTCGGGCGACGAGGATAACACCTCCTTCATTACGGACATGGGGCTGTACTACTATAAGGTGATGCCATTTGGCTTAAAAAATGTGGGGGCTACCTACCAGAGGTTGGTCAATAAGATGTTCGCGGATCATCTCGGTAAGACCATGGAAGTTTACATTGATGATATGTTGGTAAAAAGCCTCCGACTAACAAGCATATTAAACATCTGAACAAAGCTTTCTAGACGTTGAGGATGTATCACATGAGGTTGAACGCTCTTAAATGTGCGTACGGAGTGGCTTCAGGCAAGTTTTTAGGCTATATTGTAAATTGGAGGGAAATTGAAGCCAACCAAGACAAAATCAAGGCTTTGCTGGAGATGAAGTCGTCCCAGAAACCAAAGGAGGTACAACGGCTAACCGGACGAGTAGCCGCCCTAAATCGCTTCATCTCAAGGGCCACTGAAAAGTGCTTAGCCTTCTTCAAGGTCCTTAAGGAGAATAAGAGGTTCCAGTGGACTCCAGAATGCGAGGAAGTGTTCCAGGAGTTGAAAAACTACTTGGGATGATCACCCCTCTTAAGAAAGGGCTCGCTAGTTACCAGTTTACTATGTGAGCAAGGCTCTGCTACCTGCCGAAGTGCGTTATCCTGACATGGAAAAACTAGCCTTCTCTTTAGTCACTGTGTCTCGGAGGTTGAGGCCATATTTCCTAGCCCATAGCATTCAAATGTTGACAAGCTTCCCTCTAAGGCCGATTCTTCAAAAGCCGGATGCCTCAGGAAGGTTGTTGAAGTGCGTTGTGGAGCTCAGCGAATTTGACATAACTTACTCACCTATGACAGCCATAAAAGGTCAAGCCCTAGCTGATTTTGTTGCGGAATTTTCCAAAACCCCTAAGGTCGAAGTGGATATGGAGCCAGTGGAACCCCTTACTTGGAACTTGTTTGTGGATAGCTCCTCCGGAGAGACGGCTCCGGAGCTGGCGTTGTACTGGAGAGCCCGGAAGGGCACAAGCTTAATTCTGCAGTTAGGCTGGGGTTTAGAGCCTCCAACAACGTGGCTGAATACGAAGCTCTCCTAGCCAAACTTCGCTTAGCTAGGGAATTGCAAATAAGGAGGCCAATTATCAGCAGTGATTCACAGCTAGTGGTGAATCAAGTGAATGGAAACTTCATGGCAAGGGACAAACACATGGCAGCATATCTGAAGCTGGTGATGGATTCCTTGCCCCACTTCGAAAAGTTTGAACTAATTCAGGTGTCGTGCCAAGAAAATTCCCACACGGACGTGTTGTCAAAGCTGGCCAGTAGCAAGGACTCTGGCTGCTTAAAGTGGTACCAATTGAACACCTAGCTGAACCATCCATCAGGAGGGGTGAAGAATTGATGTGGATCGAAGGCACCCCACCTTGGATGTTGCCTATCATGGCCTACCTAAAAGAACGAACCTTACCCGAAGATGAGACCGAAGCGAGGAGGTTTCGAAGACGAGCTGCCCACTTTATTCTGCAAGACGACGTCCTATATAGGCGTGGATTCTCTTCTCCCCTTACTAGATGCACAGGAGGGGAAGAGGCAAATTACATCCTAAGGGAGGTAAATGAGGGTATCTGCGAAAATCACTCAGGTGGACTAGCCTTAGCACACAAAGTACTCCGACAGGGATATTATTGGCCAACCCTGAAAAGGGACGCAATGAAGTACGTGCGTAAGTGTGATAAGTGCCAACGCTTTTCCAACGTTTATAGACAACCCTCTCAAGAACTTACTGCCGTAACCAGCCCCTGGCCATTCACCAAATAGGGCGTAGATTTCATTGGCACTTTGCCAAAAGGAAGAGCGAACGCCCGCTTCACCATTGTAGCCATTGACTATTTTACGAAGTGGGTTGAAGCAAAGCCCTTATCCAAGATAACTGAGGTGAACACCTCTAAATTCCTCTGGAAAAATATCATATACCGATTCGGCATACCCCATTCTTTGGTCTCAGAAAAATGGCAAACATTTTGACAACAGAAAAATTCAGGTCCTGTGCAATGAACTGGGAATCAGGAAGCACTTTTCTTCGCCTCATCACCCCCAAAGAAACGGCCAAGTGGAGATAGTCAACAAAACCATAAAGCTCACCCAGAAAAGGAAATTAGACACCTCCAAAGGATCCTAGGTTGACGAGCTCCCCCAAGTCCTATGGGCCATCATGACTACTTGCAAGACAATCACAGGGGAAACGCCATTTTTCATGGCATATGGAGCAGAGGCGATGAGCCCCATCGAGGTTAGTGTACCGTCCTCCTCCCTGCATTCACTTCAATTGAATAACCAATGACGATCTGAGGAGGGCCGAACTGGATTTCCTTGAAGTGAAGAGGGATGATTCCCGGTCAGGCTTGCTTCTTATCAACGCAAGATGATGTGCAATTACAATACCAAGGTGAAAAGGATGGCCTTTCTCCTCGGCGATCTGGTACTCCGCAAAGTCTTCCCTTCAACCAAATGTCCCGGCATTGGAACTTTGGGCTCCAATTGGGAAGGCTCATACCGTATAACTGAAGAGATTAGACCCGACACCTACAGGATCGAGAACCTAGACGGGAAGATAATACCTCACCCCTAGAACATTGAGTACTTAAGGAAGTATTATCAGTAGGCAGTTTGTAACCTTGTAAATACCACAATCAAATGAATGAACTAGCTCTTTGTTTCACTTTGTTGCAAACATCAATATATAAAGCAACATTGATGAGGTGTGAGCTCCTCAGCAAGAGCCACCTCCACCAAGGCAGTCTGCTCAGCCAGAGGTGGTGCGGGTACCATCTTTGACGAAGTAGAAAGTATCACGCATAAAGAAACCTTGACGAGGTGCGAGCTCCTCAGCAGGAGCCATCTCCACCAAGGCAGTCTACTCGGCCAGAGGTGGTGCGGGTACCATCTCTGGTGAAACAGAAAGTATCACACATAAAGCAACCTTGACGAGGTGCGAGCTCCTCAGTAGCCACCTCCACCAAGGAAGTCTGCTCGGCTATAGGTAGTGCGGGTACCATTTTTGGTGAAGCATAAAGTATCACACATAAAGCAACATTGACGAGGTGCAAGCTCCTCAGTAGGAGCCGTCCCCACCAAGGAAATCTGAGTAATCAGAAGTGATGCAAGCGACACTTCTGGCAACACGAACCATGTTCAAAGGTTTGGTCATTCATTGGTTTCTTCCATTTCATTAAGTGATTAAGCAAGACCGATGCGATTTACTTGGTTATTCATTGGTTTTTTCCATTTCATTAAGTAGTTAAGCAGGATCGATGTGATTTACTTGGTTATTCATTGGTTTCTTCCATTTCATTAAGTGACTAAGCAAGACCTATGCGATTTACTTGGTTATTCATTGGTTTCTTCCATTTCATTAAGTGGTTAAGCAGGACTGATGCAAATTACATGGTTATTCATTGGTTTCTTCCATTTCATTAAGTGGTTAAGCAAGACCGATGCGATTTACTTGGTTATTCATTGGTTTCTCCCATTTCATTAAGTGGTTAAACGAGACTGATGCGATTTACTTGAGAGCCATTTACTATCATTACTCATCCGAAGTAATGTTGGAAGAGGCAATTACCTATGCAACAAAATGAAAATAAACTGAAGGGACAATACAGGAAAATAAACTTCATTACTCATTAAGAAAGGGCTGAGGCCATTGCATAGCAAAAGAAATTACAAGGTTCCTAATCTATATCTACCACCCCAACTCCGACTTTCTCCTTCCTGGCGTTCGCTTCCTGGGGGTCCTCCTCCTCTTCTGCCTCCAGCTTTTTAGGCCTGCCACCGGTGGGGCAGCCAAACTCCTCCTCCAAAAAGGCTACGTCGAGCTGAGGATGCTTTTCTCTTAAGCGATCCAGCATGGCCTGGGCAGCCCATGAAGCCCTATAGTTGACGAAGTCATTAGAACTTCTCCGTTTAGGCAAAATTATCCTTGTAGTTCTGAACTTCTACTTCGCCAGTCGATGTAGCCTTAGCCTTCAGAGACTCAATCTCTTCAGCATGTGCTTGGTTGAGCAGCCTTAACTCAGCTTTTTCCTTGTTGGCCGTCTCCAATGCCTCATAGGTGATCCGTCGATGCTCGTTGGATTGATCGATCCTCTTCTTCAGGGTGGCCACTTGGGAAACAGACTCATGTAGCTCATTCTTAAGGTTGTTGCTAGGATCTCAGCCGTCAGCAGCTTGGAAGAAGCCTCCACCCATTTTTCCTTAACCTTATCCCTCTCCTTCTGGACCTTGGCTACCTCAGCATCGACGCTTGAGGAGGCCTCACCCTCTTCTCCAGGTCCTCATTCTTTTTGCGGATGCCTCGAACCGGGTCCTCCGTCGCAACCCCAAGACTTAGCGCCCAGGCCACACAAGCATTATTCGCCGCCAGGAAATCCTCTATCTCACACGAAGCGGCGTGGTCAGCCCAGGCTTTGGTCCAATATTTATTGTAGACCCTGGCGGCAGAGGTGGTCTCGAGAGGAAGCATCTCCAGTACGGCTTCGGGGAAATCATCAGCCTTGCTCTCCATAAAATTGTACTATTTCCCCGAGCCAGGGTGTTTGCCGATTTCTTTACTCTTTTTTAGGCTAACCCCTGCATTGGAATAGCAGAAATTGGCACTATGGCCTGAGAAGTTGAAGGGGAAGCTGCGATCGACACCCCGAGAGATGCAGCAGGGACGGATAAAGTTCTCGGCTCGAGCTCGGAAGATGAAGCCCTAGATGGGCCGACCCTTTTCTTACGAAGAAAGCCCCTTCCTCCGACTCATCCTCCTCAGCGGCCCGTGGTGATTTCTGGGCCTTGCTGAGGGCAAGTAGCATTTCAGACTACTTCTTGTAAGCTGCCGAGGAGGTCTTCAACAACTTAGCCTCTGCGACGCTCCGACGGATTGTGGCGAAGTCAGGTTTGAAAGGCTTCTTCTTATCAAAGGTCTCTGTAGAAGAGAAAAAAGTTAGCATCCACGAAAAGGGAAGGCAACGAACAGAACGACGAGGCGACCCTTACCTTGATTCGCCATCAATCCGTGAAGTACGAAGTGAGGGTTATGATCGATAAGTTCCTTAAAACACCTCTCCCGCGGGGGGTCTGGTAGAGTTGGCTGATGATATTTCACTCCTCCTCGTTTATTTCGCACATGGTAGCAAATCTGCGAAGAACATAAATATTAAAACCATAAGCAAACTTGGTTAAGGCAAATCAGCTCGGTAGACTACCTACTGTAAGTGGAGTATGTGGTGGGAACGGTCAAAGGTGCCATAGGATCATCCTCCAT
>CAIGRL010290039.1:0-17290 GCA_903798325.1 Fraxinus xanthoxyloides
GAATTAAAAATCATAATACAAAGTCCATCGTTCTCTAATACAAATAAATCTAGCCTAGCATGGTGGAGAAGAAAATTAGAAAAAATAGATGAAGAACGATATCACCCCGATCAATCTTCAATTGAATATTCATGTTCTTGGAGTTGTTTTTTGCGTTTTTGCCTCTTTTCTTTCTGGAAATTTTGATAAAAACTCTACCACCTCACTTTTGGATGGTCCTAGAGTTTGAAAAGACGCTCCAAGATTCGTTTCCATAAGAGTTCTATTGAAATAAGGAAATCAGAATTTTCTTCCCGAAAACGTCCAGGCTAAAAAAATTGATTTTGTTGATGATGTTGACGGCCGGGAGACCGCCCAACCAAAATAACAGGTTGCCCAGACTAAATTTTGGTCATTTTTCTTTTCCGCCATTTTCTTCATTGTCTCTTCCATCTTGGTCATCCTCATCAAATTACTTCAATTGTAGTGCTTTAACTTTTACCCAAATGCATATTAGTCCCCAAACTTCCATCAATTGGCCGATTTATCCTTATTTCTTTCTCAATTGTTTAGAAGCAAGTCCAAAACTAAAATAAGATAACAAATAACCTAAGTTAAGTACAACACCGAATAAGTGCACAAAAATTCACTTATCAACATCCATGACAAAAACTCCACGTCCAATATCGATAAATTGTGTCCACCCTGAGTTACTTTCCTAGCTCTGCCCTTGGTCGGTGGTGATACTCGAAAATCAGCCTTCTTCCACAAACGATCCTCTACCATCTCCACCCGTCGTCGTTGATATCACTACCACAAGCAGCTTGGTTTCTAATGTCACAATCTGGTTGAGGTGAACCCGATTTCCATGGGTATAAATTCGGGTCAAGTCCTTTAGTGAACTTGACTGATTCTATCTTTCTAAAGATAGAGAGAGCTTAAGTTCTTGGTTTAGAGGGCAAATGGGCATGAATTGTAGGATTTTGTCTTTGAATGTAAATGAGATTGGCCCATGGAGGGAGAGAAGTGCTTGTCAAAGTATAGTCTCGCATGAATCAATTTCACGTTCCAAAACTGAAATGGCACTTACTGCAGTCTGTAGTAGGTTCGGCGTGGCGATTTTTTTTGTGGTTTCGTGATGTTAGGTGTTTGGGATCTTTTGACCTAATTTTGATTGTGGTTTTGGGTGATTTTGTGAATTGGATTTTAATTGTGATATTAGGTGTTAGGATATATGTGATGTTGTAACTTGATTTTTATTGTGACGTTGGGTGATTTTGTGAATTGGATTTTATAACACGCTGAGTCTAAGCAATTCTAAATTTATGAGTACTAGTATTAATTGTTATTTAAGAAGTATATACAGGGAAGTAGATAGAAATGCATAGCATCAATTAATCTCGATTTATATCATAATTTTTGAGATTTATTAAAATCCTGGACAATTACTCAAAGAAAGTACATAGTCCGAATCCGTCTCACCTCAAGTGGTCACCTTTGCCTAATCTAGCTCTTATTATCTGAAAATAGCTAGAGATAACGTGGAATGAGCTAATGCTCAGTAATCAAACCTCGTGCATATAATGCATGCTTATGATATGCATATGCATTACTTAAAATAAATACATTTTCTATTATGTATTTCATTTTCTTAAAAACATTAATGTTAACATTGTAAGCTCAAATTAGAGTATCGCCTAGCCAATCAGAATGCGTTGGACAATTATTATTTGGAACCTGATTCATTCTACCGGTAGGACCGTAAAATAGTTAACATTAAACATTGAACATGTGCGTCAATCCCCCATGCCACATTTCTCACTCATACCTTTCATGGCATAGACATACAACTCGTAATAAAATCATTTGAGATGCATATCTTTTTCAAAACATTCATTGACCTATTAACATTTGAAAACTTTTTACCTCGTGAACCTCCATACACGTCTATTGATGCATTGTCATTAAAAATTATGTTATGAGAAACATTTATGGCATAAAATATAATAGTCATATATCATGTTCACATAACGACAACTTAGATAACATGTTTATGCATGCAATCATTAGATGCGTGCATGAAAATAAGGTAAGGTTTACATACCTTGAGTCCTAACAATTTATTTTTCGAATGTCAAGTGAAAATATCCCCAGTAACACCCGAAGTCGACGTGCCAAAATCCTAACTTGTATCCATTATTAAGGAACTTCGTCGAAATTCACTTTTTAAAGGTTAAGTCATAATTTTGTGCTATTGACTTATTTTATTTATTTTTATTATATTGTGATAAAAATAAGTATACACACATTGACACGAGTTTAGATTTAAATTTACATTTATTTATGTACGTAAACACAACCCACATTTACATATACATACATACATACAAATACATATTATATGTGCACCCATCCATATATAATTAAACACAAATATACATATTTATACACAATACTCATATACACACATATTGTCCTCTATATGCGTGCCCCTAAAACATACACCACCTATGCCTATACATGTGCGATTGCGTGCGTGCGTGCGCGCCCATACATACATATATAAATATACTTTGTGTGCCTGTTCTTGAGCCTAGCTTTGAGTCTGGTCAAGAATAATTGCCCTATATATTAACATATTCACACAAAAATCTAGACACAATAAACAATGTATCTAATCACGATTGACAAATACTATTTTAATGCTATCAATTGAAATATCATAATTATTTTTGAAAGCAAACTTCAAGAACTATTAAATATCTTACAATAAATTCTTCAAATTCAACAGAGAGGTCACGTAAGTAGTGATTTTGATATGATTTAGTAAACTCTTATATGCAAGGAGGGGAGTTAATAAGTAAAATTGTGATTTCAAACCTAATGGTAGCTAATTAGATAAAAAAATTCGTACTAATTAACTAATGAGATCCATCATTTATTCTTATTAACTCATTTAAACTATATATTAATCCTATTAATTTACTAATTCCTATTATGTCATCCAATTATTATTTTTAATTAATTTACCCAAATATATTTTTTAGAAAGAAATATTTCAACTCTAAAAGCAAGATAAATTAGAATTACATAGTAAAAGATATTCTATAATTTAATCTAATATTAATAAATATTATAACTATATTAAACTTAAATTAATGGCACGTCAATCGTCTACGTAACCAAGGCACATCCTATTGGAAAAAACTATAGTTAGTCATGACAAAGAAATTCACACTTATTAAACAATAAATGTCATATTAATAAAAATCAAGACAAAAATGATAACAACAAAAATAGCATGCGATGTTACAAATTTTGTGCCTCATCTCTGTGGTGGTTTTGTGGCGATTTTGGGGTGATTTTTGGGTGTTTGGTCGTGTTTTTGCGACGGTTTTGTATTGATTTCGTGGTGGTATTGGTGGTGGTCAAATGTTGATATCTGGTGGTGATATGTCACAAGTCACATTACTATATCATGGGTCATTGTGCATAGGTCACAGATAATTGTATGAAGATTACTGATCGAATAGAATTGGTAAGTAGTCACACTCCGCTGGTTAATAGTCATATTAATAGTTTATAAATCATGTTTGCAAGCCGTAGGTCACATATAACAGATCACATGCCATCATACATAAGTCACAGATAAATATCCATAGTTCACAAATCAAGAAACTTGGCCACAAATTATGTTTGCAGGTCACCAGTCACAATCAACATGTGGTAGTGATAGGTCGCATGTCATTATGCATAAGTCACAGATAAATGTAAACATGTTACAAATCAAACAGAGCTGGTCATAGGTCACACTCCACGGGTCACACTTCACTAGTCACAACTCATATTGTATAAGTCAAAGATCAACGTCAACAAGTCACTGATCAATATTAACAAGTAACATATCATTAATTTATGTCCACATGTCATAGGCTATAGTTTACAAGTCACATGTTACAATTTACAGACCAACAAATTCATAGGTCACGTTTCTATTGTATAGGTCACATATCAACGTTAGCAAATCATGTGTCGTTTTGCACAAGTAATAGATCAATGTTTACAAGTTACCGATCTAAGAGAAATTGTCACAGACCATTGGATCAATATTATAGATAACAGATCAATGTCTAAAGCTCACAAATCCAAGAGAGCTTGTCACTTGCCTTTACATCAACATCATAAGTAACAATTTACACGTGGTTTAATTCACGCTGCAAAAAAAACTTACACTTCTGATGATAAATCAAATATCTTAATCAAATTTACATTCCATCAACGCCAAAAATTGTCAAAATAGAAATTCAATTAGATAACCATTATTTCAAAACTATTTTATTCTCATACTCATTTTCAACAACACATTTATATAATGAAATATTTTGCATGTAAATTCAAATTTTTTCTTATTTTTTAACTACACATTCTCCAAAAAATTACTATTCAAAACTTCATTTTTTCAAAATGACGGCCATCAAACAAGGGCTAGATGACTCTTACTTTTGTATATGGGGGATAACTTGATGGAGTCTAGGCCGTTCCGTGGTAATGTGTGGTAATGGGAGGTCATATTCGAGATTAGGGTTCTATATTAATAACTTTATGTGACCCTATTCAATGTTGGTGGATTATATACGCTATACAATAGTGAATGTATGCTTATCGTTAAATTACTTATCATTATATATATATATATATATCTTATTGTTCTTTTTGTTTTCGATTTTATGGTTTACATTTTGCACAAAAACGATGTGATGGAAATTAAAGATTCACCCACCATACCCTATAATATAGGTAATTGTTCAGAAGAAGCTTATACGGTCTTGAATAAAAATCATGAATTAATACACGTTTCTTTTATAAAATCACCACTAAATAATTTTATTTCTAAATCTAAATCTAAATCTAAATCTTGGCAGAATGTTGATGGATAACTCGAGTAGATCCATAGACCGGGAAGGTAGGCCGATGCACCATACTACATGCATAGACTGTGAACTCCCTCATTACTACGAGTGCAATTCCCATCGCATACGGACTCGCAAAAAAAAAACCTCTTAAGTATTTTCTTTACTTTCCGTTTTGCCTAGCTATTTTTCAAGTTATAATTATTTCAATAACTTCCAAAAAAAAAAAAAATTTGTTGCTCATTAAAGTTCTAAGAATGTGCTGGAAGTTAATCATGAACATTAAAAAATAAATTACAGAAAAGTTGAAAACTAAAATAAGGAAATCAGTAGGACTAGATATACAGAAAGGAAGCCCACATAATTGTATTTTTTTTAATTTTAAACACACGATAGGTTCCGTACATTTATGTTTATTCTGGCCAAATTCTAGTGGACTCCTTCTGTACGTGCGGGAAAAACCTAAGGAAATAAGTGAACCAGGAAAACCCTAAACACTCTGTAATTAGACACCGGTAGGTCTCACATCGCCGAACCTTTCCTAAATTCCGTACTTTCTTAATTATATTTATTTATATATCTGTATTATCTATTTTCTCTCTGTCATTTTCTCTATTATACTAATTTATTTTACACACTCAAACGACTAAATCATTTCGAACAGGAATGGTTAAAACCAAAAATCAAAAATCCAAACCTAATAGACAAGCGAAGCAATCGCATGTATTTCTCCCTAAAACATTGAATTTTTTGCACCATTGAATTATATTTTCAGTGCTCAATGTTTGTTAGCTAATTTTATTTTATTTTATGCAACTTGTGAACAGAGTAAAAAACGTGGAAAGGAAAATGATATATCTCAATTTCGGGCTCAGCTAGATGTCTTGGGGTTGAAAATCATTCAAGTGACTGCCGATGGTAATTGTTTCTTCAGGTTTGTGGTAATTCATGCACGTTGATCATGATAAAATATGTGCGTAATTGAAATCATTGCCCTGCTTTTTAACTTATGGCTATTTTAGTAAGTTTACTAATGTATTTGGCAGGGCATTGGCTGATCAACTGGAAGGGGACGAGGATGAATACAATAAGTACCGGGGTATGGTAGTCGAGTTTATTAGGGTAAATTTCTGCCTTATCGGAAATTAATGTAGTTTGCTTTATCGATTTTGTTAGGGTAGATTTTGCAATAAATTCAATGGCTCAGAGGGTTTAATGTGTTTCCTAGTATATAAACATTGTTTTCATAGAAAACTTATCGAAAATTTCCCTTGTATATTTATAAATTGGTAGTTTTGTTTGAGTAGCTATTATTTCGTTTGTAGGGGTTCTTGCTTGAGCTTCTCTTATTAGGAGATTTGAGGGGTTTTAATTGAATAAATGTTTTTTAGCCCAAAAATGTAGAATTTAGAGATGAGAACTATTATATTTATTGAATACATTTTGCTTGTAGCGAGGTTATGATTTTGTCGGAGACTGATCCAGTCTCGCCTTTTTAATGTTATACATTCCATATGTTGTGCTTCAAACCTATAAGGCAAAACGGTTGATGAGCCACATTTTGCAGAATAACCGGGACAGGTTTGAGCCCTTTATTGAAGATGAAGTGCCATTTGATGAATACTGCAAGTCCATGGGCGAGGATGGCACTTGGGCAGGACATATGGAACTGCAAGCTGCTTCTCTTGTCACTCATACTAACATATGCATTCACAGAGTAAATCATTTCTCTCTCCTTAAGCTTTTTTAGCATTATTTTGGACATTTTCATTATCTATATTGACGGGGCAATGTTTCCAAGCTTCCCTTAATAGTTAAAAAGACGCTATGTTTCTCATGTTAGTTTACTCTCAACTATCATCTAAGAGTTTCTTAATAACTTGAGAATTTACATTTTTTTGTTTTTATAGCACATGTCACCTCGCTGGTACATACAGAATTTTAATAAACATGAAGCTCGGATGATTCATCTGTAAGTACTTCTAAAACTCTGGTGGTGAATAGTTAATAGGATTGATTTAACAAGCATCTATTTTTGTTTATAATTTCTCATGACCACTCTGACTTTTGCGTTTCTGGCGTTCTACTTCTGCATCATCTGTTCGTTCATTTCCCTTATACATTCTTTTTTGATATTGTATGATAGGTTAGATTCCACTTATGAAAGCCTAAAGTATATGAAGTGAGATTTCTATGCTTTTTTTATTTGTTTATGGACATCTGCGTGGAACCGTTGTGATCATCACAGAAACTATTAATTGATGATGTATTAGAAGGGATAGTGGTTAAATATTTACATAGGCAATCAATCTTTAGTGGTTGGATCAGTTATTAAGTTTTGTTAACTTGCAAAATATTATCCTATATTTGGCCGTGGTTGCTATTATAGGTTCTCTTCTCCCATACTGATCAATGCTAAGCCATCTCTGGAGTTTCGCCACTAAGGTTTTGATCTTTTTTATTGCCCATTCCTTGTGACGACTAGGAAAATGATTTGGTGTTTTTGATTAATACTTGGAAATTTACTGGTCTTTATGGATCTTGATAACATTTATTAGGTTGTAGGGTTCATGAAATCCCATATAAATATCTAATGTTTGTTGTATTGTATGACAGATCCACTTCTTACCAAATGATCTAAAAGCTGATTTAAGTGATTCATTGATTGTGTTTGATATTTTTTATTTTTTTTTGAGAAAGTTCGAGGTAGAAAATGATTTATGATCTTGTGTCCTGCTTGGGAGTTTTGGAGTAGCGGTTATAAGCGTTTTTTAAAGTACTGATTTTGAGCATTTATGAACGAATCGGTTTTGAGTGGTTTTAGTAGCAATTTTTTAAAAACGGTACAACTTATACTTAGAGTTTATTATCTACCCGTTCTTAATTTTTTTTTTTTAAAAATAAAATTACATATATGTCCTTTATAGTGAAATTTTCAGTTTGTAGTTTCTTCTATGAATTTTTTTTACTCATAATATTTTACTCATAGGTAATTGTTTACATATAAGTTAATATTTGCTTTAAAAATGTTAAATAAATTTAAATATTTACTTAAAATTTTAAGTTAATATTTTGTACTTAATTATGTACTTCTAAATAATTTTACACATAAGTGATTTTTTTAACTTATAAGTAACTTTTATGGTTTATAAGTGAATTTTTTTTTATCTTATTATTAGTAGTATTTTTACTTTATAAACAAGTTTTTAGACTCGATTAATTTTCATCTTATAAGTAATTTTTTAATTATAATACAATTTTTTTGCAAATAAATAATTTTTTAGTTAATATATTTTTATTTATAAGTTAGTTTTGAACAAAATATATTGATTGGAAATAATTATTTATAAAGGATAAAATTAGAAGAGAATAAAAAAGGTCAAAAATTGCTAATTTGTGGGAGAGAACCGCTCAAAATTACACGTTTTTGGGTTGTTTTTAAATCATCCAAAATCGGTGCCCCAAAAAACTAATAGGCACCGGTTTTTTCAACCCCTTATAAACGGGGTCACTCAAAACCGATTAAAAAAAAGAAAAAAAACTCCCAAGTAGGCCCTTAGTAGCTATAATCAAATTATCCATCCAGGTTATTAAGTTTTATTCTGTAACAAATATGTTAACCGATGATCGTTTTGTCTATAATTTTGCTTTCCCCCTTTCATAGGATAGCACGTTATTCAGTTCATTTCGGGTTATGGTAAGAAGTTGGCGTCGACTTCTATTTCCTTGAATTGGTAATTATAGAATAAAATCAGCACTAGACCATGCGAAATACCCTACCAGCCTCATAGAGTGAATATTTTCTTTATCCCAAAGAAAGAATATTCTAATACTCCTTAAACCTCTATTAAGGAATGTGTTCGTTTCAATGCTTTAAAGTAGCTCATATGTTTCCTAATGTGCCATCTATGTCCAATGTTGACAAATGACATACTATCCTATTCAGTATGCTTCACTTCTACCATTGTGAATTGGATATCTTAGTTTATTGGGCACAAGTATTTAGATATGGGTTTAAAAACATGCTTTAGGCAGTTAGTTAGATTTTACGTTAATTGGAGTGTCGATCCGTATGCTGTTTAATTGCAGTGCTTGATGCTTATGGTGGAATTTTTAAGCTAAGGGTAGTTTAGGAAGAATATTTAAAGAACAATTTATTAGGGAATCTAGCATTGATCTGGGAATACTTTAGGTCAGAGAGAATACAAGCACACCAAGATTGAGAACTGTGGTTATACCCACTTAGCATCCACCTCTTTCGTCTGATAGTGTTGTCAACAGTAAGCTACTGAATTTTTCAAATCCTGGTTGTGCCCCTAAATTTTGTTATGCTTATTGCTATAGAGAAGAGAGACAAACTGCATTGATCTTTGCTTTTGGGGGGATATTTGGTTTTCTGCCATTGACTTTTCGTAATTTGCAGTTCTTATCACGACGGGGAGCATTACAATAGTGTTCGATCTAAGGATGACACTTGCTCTGGACCAGCTAGGCCATTTGTTATCAAGGTTTTTCATTTATTCTTCTAAATTCCTTTTTCCAAATTTAATTTGAATGACTTATCTGCTATTTTTGGTATATCATTTCATAGGCTGTGTTGAATTCTGATTATCTCAAATTGTATCAAAAGGTTGATTCAGATCTTTCGGTCATGGCTAATCAAGCAAAAGTAGCTGCCACAAAATCTCAAAGGGAAGCTGGCACAAAAACTATTCAGGAAGAATCTATCAAAATGGTAAAGGCTGGAAGTGGATGTGAAGATGCCAGAAAGATCGAACAGGTGCTTATCCCCACCCACAACACCACAAAAAATAAAAAAAAATGGAAACAACAAGAACAACCATGCAAAACAAGAAGAATGGTAGAATATTATCGTGTATGGAGTTGCAAAAACTCTCTTACAATGTTGATATCATTCTAGGTTTTGCTACATGTGGGTGGTGATGTTGACGCTGCAATAGAATTTCTTATAGCAGAACAAGGACCTGCTGATCGCATAGTTGACAATGACAAAATTTCTTGTCCGGTAGAAAGCTCTTATGGTAATGGCCGTTTAGTGAATGGTTTACATTCATCCGCTACGTGATGCTGTCTGTTATTTGTATTTCTCTTGACTGATGATGTATGGTTGCTTTCACATATACCTGTTTAACCTCAAGTTGATGAAATCTTTGATATTATGAAGTATAGATAACATATGGTTGCTAATTTTTTTCCAGTCCTCCCCACTATTGGTTCCTTAGCTCATCGAATAGAAGAATAATGTCACCAGTCTATTTACTTCCGCTTGTCTTCTTTTCTTGCTTTGATGTTGGGATCTATTCTCTTATGAGCATTTTCTGTAAAATGTAAAGTTGTTAGTGGGAGACTTCATTTGATTATTTTGAATTCCTTCCAAATTGTGCCTTATGGTTTTGCTTTTGTTGGCAAAACTGTTGCTCAGCTGACCATCGGGATGAGGACTGTGAACAGAACAAATTAGAAATTGAAGACTCGGAATGCAAACAGTTTTTACCTTGCAATGATATGGAAGAAGAGAACAGCTCTCAACATGATGAAAAGGTTTTATGGTTTATACATGAGATAATCAAAATTGAAATCGGAAGTATCACGTCTTGTCATTTGTCAATTTGATCCGCATTCACTTTGCCATCTCTTTTGTTGCTGCAGAAAGTTCCAAGAAACAAGTCATGCCCATGTGGTTCGAAAAAGAAATACAAATCTTGTTGTGGAACAGTTTCTGCTAAATCTTCTCCGAGAATTGCAGTGTATGCTCCTTTGAAGAATGTCTTTTTTTAGGACAATTAATTTGTTTTACTTTTACATGAACTTTGTCCAAATATCTAAAGATGATACGGCTACAGCATAAAATATGCGTACTCAGGTAAAATAGACGTACTCTGTTTTAGATGCACATCACTAGAAAATGGAAACAGACATCTAACAATCTATGATTCTATCAGAAAAACTTCATCACCATGTTTGAGATCCCCTATTTAGATTTACATGAAAAAAAACCTTCTTTGAAGTATTATCTTCATATACTATATTAAGAGGCAGTTTAACTATTGTTCACCATATGCGGTGATCGCTCCATATCAATGGGCTTTCTGTATGATCAATCTATAATTACTTTCTTTAGATTTGGATTGTAAGCTGAAAGAGACAGGCGAAACCGTTGCTAATACTTGTGTCGGATCCTGACTCTTTAGAAACTTCACAATTTACCAGATGACAATTGTTAAGCTAAACAATTATGGTTTTACTTCGACAGAAACCGACCAGTTGAGCATGGCAAGAGTCGAAAAGACAGAAAGCAAATTAGAAAAGGTGGGTCAACAAATGCTTTGAATACAATTCAATCAGATGGAGGGCCACCTGATATGGGTGCATTATGTATCTAATAACATTTTCAGGTATTGTTGCCATTGCAGCTGATGCTCTATGTGATTTACCATTGAGGCGTGGCACAAGGAACAACTTTCTTATGTAGTCTGAAATTATAATATCTAGGGCAGACTGATTCAAATCATTTAATATCTGTCTGGTGCTGTGATGCTTGGATTTTCTAGAAATAAAGTCATTCGAGTTTTGAACCTTTTATGAGGGAGGCAAGAAAAGTAGTTCTTAATATAATTAGGCTGGCTAAATTTGTATTTAAGTAAATGTTTAAGGTAACAAGATAGGATTTAGTATGAAAAGATGTATACCAATTTCTTAAGAGCTAAACAATCAACTACTAATATGTTTCCGCTTATGCAGAAATCACTTGTACAAAATAATTAACATAAAGTCACCCTTGCTAAAAATTGTATCATCATTTTTATATCCTCGCGATTACCCCAAATGAAATATGTATGCTTGTCTTTTCTTGTTTTTACTTTTTAGCATGTTGTTTCTTCTCTCCCCCTAAACTCCATATGGTTTGATGCTACAATAATAAATTTAAACCAAGGAGGTTACTCTTTCATTTTATCTTTGAGTTATTCGTGTCTATGGGCTGTAGAAGAAACTACCATTCTTGTATAATCCGCATTCATTCTACTTTTTCTAACACGTCAGTGTTCTTATACTACTTCGGATGGCTGTATAGATTTTCTATTTGCCCCTTGTAGGCTTGTCATTGACCGATATGCGCGGATTTGCAATTTAAGAGAAACAACCCTGACCCCTGTTTAACAGAGCAGATACAGAAGGTCGACATGTAAGTACTTGTAGCATACCTGCCAACACTCGATAAATATAGAGAAGGAATGCTTGGCAATGGCAGCTAAGATTTTGATTTTAGTGATTCTTGAAAGGTCCAAATACCATAAAACCCTTCACATTTTGTTCTAAATTTTGGTCCATATCTGTATGTGCTATATTGATGGATTTTCCCTAATTATGATGTGAAACCCTACCTGATTTGTATATGTTTGGGTCATATTTCATTCACAATAAGCTAAAAAACAGTTGTCTGCTAGATATGATTGATTGATTGATCAATAATGATGTTTTATCTTATAAGAAAGTCATTTAATTGGGCACCTAATTTAGGTATAGTTTAAACATTGCTTTTTTATTCTGTTATTCTACACAAAAAGAAAATCTGAAACAAGTGTTGTAAAAGTGTTCAATCAATGTGTTGACGTCAAATTTTATTGTAAGAAATCAAATTGATTGAGTTGATAGATTGGCATGACATCATTAATACAGCATTAACAAGACGGGAAAATAAAATTTATTTTGTAGCGTTACCGAAGTGTTTATATTTTTGAAAATAACTCTTACCATCTGAATAAATTACTTTTACTGGAATATGTTTGGAGAACATTAAGCCCCCGTTTGATGATTATTATTGTGTAAAAATAATATTTTTAATAGTGATTTTTTTTATAAGAATGTATGGTTAAAATGTAGGGAGTTTTTTTTAATTTATGTGTAAAATATTTTATAATATGAAGGTTTGATGTATTTTGAAGCCTGCTTAAATGAGCTCTAAATAGGGCAAATTAAAAAAATTGACATTATAAAATCAGGCTAAAATCGTTGATTTGAATCAACGTGAACCTGTCAACATTTTGTTTTTGAGACAAATTAAATTGTTTAGAAACAATTTGATTCAAGTAGTGAATGTTAAAAATTGTTTAAAATCGAAAACAGTTCATTAAATAATTTAAATATGTGGATACGAGCTTTATTTTGTTAATCTTATCATTTAATGTCATATCATATGACAATCATTTTGATGGAAATAAATAACATTGCTTGAGCCAAAGAAATATTAAGAACCCTTTTGACATGTCTTTTGCTTTTGCTTCCCGTAGAAGAATTTCTAGATAAAGTTACTTAATTTTTGTTTGGTAATTAATTTTTAAAAGAGCTTTCTATTTCAAAAGTGCTTTTAGAAAAAGTTACGTTTGACCAACTTCTTTTAAAATTTCTTTCACCAAAAGTAACAATTTCATAAAATTAGTCAAATAGGTCGAAAAACAAATTTTGGATTTCAAAAACTTATTTTGACTTTTCAAAAATCATGCAAAACGAACCCTAAAAAACAAGTCACGTAAGTTTTAACATAAAATAAGGGAAAAATTGCAGTTACAATACCAAACATTTCATTTAGTTGTAAACTTTATCCAAACCTTTCATTTGTATTATTCACGGCACCAAACCTTCAAAACATTCGCACCCGAAGTCCATGGATGAAAATTGTTAGTTTAACCGTTAGTTAACTAAAGGATTGACTCAGACCATAATTTTGACAAAATTTAAAAGGACAAAATGATAACTTTACATTCTCTATAATAAAATAATGAAAATAAAAAAAATCCAAACCACACAGACCAACCCCACCCAAACCTAAAACCGCGTTATCTTTCCCACACCCAACCCTAAATCAAAATCAGAAAATTCACCGACCACCGTCCCACACTTTCCATCTTCACGTCTATATAAATCCTAAGTGCAAGTCCTTTCTCCAACAAAAAATTGGTTTTGATTTAATAAAGAGAAGAATTAGTAGTTGACAAATAATAGAACGACAGAGTTAAAAACACAATCAAATTATGTCTTTTGTTGTAGCGGCAACATCAAGCTCTCAGATGTTTACTCCATCCTCAAATAGATTATCGTTGATTTTCTACGAGCCCGCCACCTCACGTCCTCCGTTGTCTCTTTCGTCATTGCCTTTAGCTATCAAAAAACCATTGAACAATAAAGATGAAAATGGAGGAGAAGATAGGTTGTCGAAGGAGATAGTTTTGAAGTGGAAACGGTCGGCAATGATTGATATTCTAGTGTTGAATATGGGTTTGGATAATACACTTTTCCTACATCACTCAAAAAGTTGACTTTAGACAACATTGACCTTTATCCCAACGAATTGCCGATTCTTGGTTCAATGCCACATCTTGAAGTGTTGAAATTGAAACGAAGTGCCCTTCCCTTGTGGAGAGCGAGAACCAAATGAAGGAGAATTTCTTAAATTAAAATTTCTTCTATTTCAAAACATTAATCTGAAACACTAGAGAGCTGACAATATCCACTTCCCAAAATTCGAGCACCTAATCATTTCATTTGGGTACATTCCAATCAGTTACTGGTACCATTTTCTTTTGTGAACCTTTTTCGCTTTCATTTTGTCTTTCTTGTCTTTATTTACATTCTTATTTCCTCTCCTCTAAATTTTTTTATTTTGGTTTGGGGGTGAGAGTGGAAAAGGTGAAGGAGATAGCACAGTTTTAGGTTTGCGTGGGGGCGGAGTGGGGAGGGTGTGGTTTGTTTTTTTTAATTATTTTATTATAAAAAATGTAAAGTTACCATTTTATTCTTTTAAAATTAGTCAAAATTATGGTCATGGCCAATTATTTGTCAACTAACGATCAAACTAATAGTTTTAGTCTATTTGGGTGCGAGTTTTTTAAAGGTTTGATACCGTGGAAGGTTTGGACAAAATTTGTAACTAAATGAAATGTTTAGTACTCTGACTGCAAATTTCTTAAAATAAGTGAAAAGATATTTCATGCCGTTACACATGGAGAGAAGCTACATTATTATGGCCATATGGACCCAGGATTGTGAGATATTTGTCCCGATGAAAAGAGAATAATCCTTACAGATAATTAACTGTAATGAGTTTGCCGAAAGTTGGAGTTAATTGTCCCAATGGTCATTGAACTTATGTCTATGTCTTCAATTGCTCACTCAAATTTAAAATGTTGGGTTTTGGCCACTAAACTTATCAAAAAATTGGACTATTCACTACCTTAACATATGTTCCAAATATATAACATAATTATTGACGAGGCTAATGTAGTGCACATGTGACACCCTACTACACCATTAATAAATGTCACGTCTTTGATTGCTCACTAAATTTTGAAAAAAATCTTCGACTTGCCCACCAAATTTTGAAAAACATCTTCGATTACTCACTTAACTTTGAGGTGGCCGAATTTTGGCTACTAAACTAATAAGAATGACATCGACAACTCGGGCTCGTTTGTC
This sequence comes from Fraxinus xanthoxyloides, assembly GCA_903798325.1. NCBI lineage: Eukaryota > Viridiplantae > Streptophyta > Magnoliopsida > Lamiales > Oleaceae > Fraxinus > Fraxinus xanthoxyloides. Next base: position 15,381 of record CAIGRL010290039.1, read on the forward strand.
CACTTTATTATTTTTACGGGATCCGTGCGATTGCGGATACACATTTTTTAACGAACATCGAGTTGATATCATTTTCATAAATTTAGTGGCCAAAATGCAACTACATCATAGTTCGCTATGCAATCGAATACCTTTTTTTAAAATTTAGTGAACAGTCAAAAAAGTGACAATATGTCAACGGCTTGACGAGGCGCCACATGTTTATTTTGTTAGCCATGTCATTAATTTTGTTAAAAATTTAGAACGAACATTTAGGCAATAAGTAATGTCCAATGTTTTGATAAATTTAATGATCAAGACTAGACATTTTAATTTTCAGTGAGCAATTGAAAATATATACATAAATTCAGTAACCATTGGAATAATTAACTCTGAAAGTTGACATGCATTTTGTAAATCAAAATCGTTGTTCCTAATTTGGGAAGTCGTAAGCCATCTTTCTTTCCTTTGGAAGTTGTCTTTTCATCTCCCACTTTCCTAATTTTGGTTTGTGGGGGCCTAATTGATGAATTATTTAGATGGAATGGGTCCCCTTGGGCTTCAATAATCATAATTTGCACTACCATGATTTTCTTTATTGCACTTCTGCCCTCCATCCAATCAACCTTGTTTGGCTAAGCTTAAAAGGAGTAAAACTTATTTTCATCTCTTTTCCCTAAAATTTACATATTTACATATTAAAAAAATTCATTTATAAGTAAATTTTTTTAAGCTTAGCCCAATTTAACTCTCATACATAATTCACAGGTTAAAATCTGTGACGATATATGATTTAAATTGATAATGCATGTATATTTGCGAAACAAATGAATTATCGAGGTCAGTTTAATGTTCTAATATAATTTTCATATCTATNGAATTATCGAGGTCAGTTTAATGTTCTAATATAATTTTCATATCTATATAACTCATATGATCATCTAAATTAAAACTGAAGCATGAAGTACGCTAATTTGTCAAAAAGTGCAAATGTAGCAAAAAAGTTGAAAACTTTTGGTTTGGAGAGTAAACTTGCTTATTTCTAAGGCTATACGGCCTACTTTGATAACCAAGATTTTCCTTGGAAGTTGGAATTTTTTTTTTTCTATTTTCTACCTTTTGCACCGTTTGATAGCAAAAAAAATTACCCGGAAAATGTTTTCCTTCATTTCTCCTCGCGCGCCTCCTTTCCAAGTTGTGGAGAAATTGCTTTTCCATTCGTTTTAGTGGGTTTTTATTTTATTTTATTTTATTTGTAATTGAAACAAATTCTAGACATAATAGTAAAAAAATTATCACTTTTATTGATAATTTTCATGTAAAATAAAGCCAAACGAATGATATTCAGTATGACAATTTTTTATTTTTTTATTTTTGGCAATTAGAACAAATTCTAGACACAATACTAAAAAAAATTATCACTTTAATTGACAATTTCTCTGAAAAATAAAGTCAAACAGACACCAAACTTTCAACATTTTTCAGGTGGAAAATTATACCAGTCAAACATAATTAATTACAATTCCTAGCAAAATAAATTTTAGGCAATTCAATTCCCTATAATTCATTTTCTTCCACCCAAGCTCTACATTTACAATCAAACGGACACTACATGTTTCATCCTCACTGCTCGTGAATGTCATGTATAAGCTACGTAAGAATAAAGACACCATTTAGGGCTTAGTTGCTACACGGGGGCGAATCCAGGAATTGGACCAAGCACGGGGGAGATCGTTGACCCGTGACCGTTGACCGATTACCGTAGACATGGACATGGTTAATGGTTTAATTGAGCTAAACATCTTCACGCTGAAGAATCTTCACTTATCCCTAAATCCTAATTTCTTAAAACCCTAAATTCCCAAATCACATACACAATACACAATCACAATTAAAAAATACAAATATACAGTCCAGGGGCTGCACCCATC
>CAIGRL010290045.1:0-13528 GCA_903798325.1 Fraxinus xanthoxyloides
GGATTAAAATAGCTTTCATTTTTTGTTTCCAAATGGAATAATCTCCCTTATCATTGATTTGCTCCAATTCAACTCGAGAGGCCATGGTAGATAAATAATGTGCCCATGTTTTAATTTATAACTACCTATTTGCCATTTTGCATCAAAATTAGGGATTAGCTGGAATTGAACCTCTCGAATCAAAATTGAAGGTCCAATCCGATTCCAAAATAAATTAGGTATTGGAATTGAGACTTGATCGATCCATCAATTTTAATAAGAAATAGAAGGTACTCGACTCTGGATTGTTCTACAATTTATTCATCATAGTCCAATAAACTCGACCCAACAAGTAACAAGTTTACAAGAACCAATAATTAGCCACTTCTGGGGATGCTATTTGGTGACGTATTTGCAACCAATTCCTAATTAATGCATGGATTTAAATCACGGAAATTTATAGAAAAATAGTACAATCAGCTTTTCGACTCAAGTGAATATTGTATGTCTAGTCTTGTGTGCCTATTTAGTAAACATGGGCTATATAGTATTATTACACAATAAATTCTTACAATAAAAGATGAATACACTTTTTATGATACAAGAATAATATTATGTACCACCATCAGTTCTTGCATGTGGATAAAAAGTTATAAAAAACAATAGGATCTTAAAAATATATTTGAGAACAAAGTCAGTTTTATTCAACTTCACTTAAATGGCATCGGTTTTATCCACTTCTTTACTTGCACAACCGAGTGTTGGCTCCCCACATTCACAAGGTCGAGTCGAGGCTGTGTAAAGGCAAAGTACAGAAAAGTACCGCCATGCTCTATATACTGGATATTAGATAGTAAATTACCTATTAATGGACTTTATAGACCAATATCAGTGACAAAAAAAAAAAAAAGTTCAAGACTGGGTATACTTAAACATCAAACCTCTCCAAATCCAAAGCTCGGGAATGTTTACTGGATCGACCTCATGTATATGATAATGAAAAATATTTAACTTCTTTTTATTCCTTAATTCATGCACAATTTCTGTCTAATCTAACGTACCAAACATTCCATAACAGTGGAAGCAAAAATGAGTAATCCGTAAGGAGAAAAAAGGTTCTTTCAACAGCATAATGCAAGAAAGTAATAATCAAATGTAAAATCCAAATGTACAGATGGCATAAAGAAACATATCAGAGTGAGCAAATGCAAGCGAACCATATGTTCTATGAACTCAAGCATTTGGTTGTATATGTAGCTATGTACGAGACAGAGAGAAGAAAACACAGAAAGAGAAGGAGAGCTGCACCAAACAAAGCCTGTTTGGTACGGATTAAAATCCAATTAAAATTGAAAATATGGCCGTTATTGGGTCCCACCGTCTAATAAAAGTCAACAATAACGGCTATATTTTCAATTTTAATCCGATTTTAATCTCTACCAAACACCCTCTAAATATATTCTTATTGCCTTATTTGAAAGTCTCTTTCAGTCGAATCAAAAATTTAACTAAAATTAAAAATATGGTCGTTATCGAATCCCACCCGTCTAATAAAAGTCAACAATAACGACTATATTTTCAATTTTAATCCGATTTTAATCTGTACCAAACACCCTCCTAGACCCATATATCTCATTTATACACAGCGTGATCACAAATTCAATTTGTTCCACAACTAACAGCAAAAAGAGAATTAATTTTCGTCTTACATAGCATATAGAACATGTATTACTATGGTTCAATCTAAGATGTACTATACATATGGTACAAATAATTACCTAACTTGGATATCATTGTTAAACCGTGTATTCACATGCAGGGAATGTTAAAACCAGCTCAGTTGATAAACTTTACAAGCTTTTCCGATAAGTCTTGTTACTGAACAACTGTCCGCCTCGTACATGCTACATAAAACAAAGATATAGAATAGATACGTTAACAACTCCAAAATAAGCAGAACATAAATGTACAATCAACCCACAAAATAAGAAAAATATTTAGCGCGCCTCACCCCCATTTCCTAAAATTCCTTTTTTCTCGAACTTATTTTCTACCACAAATTTCATGGGACTCATAACTTTTATTAACTTTTCAATCACACATTTCATGAAATTTTATCAAAATCTTAAAAAATCTGATTTTTAGCTAAACCAAACAGGGGCTTACAATGATGAATTAATACTTTTGACCTTTTGATACTTGAAAATCTAACTAACAAATTATGTAAATTGCAGAAATTCTAGAGGTTTCAACATTATCATCGAGTGAAACTTGGTATTATAATCATTACTGACCTTTATAAACTATTTATAAGTTCACTTCACAGTGAGATTTCATAGATAGCAATTAAAAGAAATACACAAATCTGGTGGTTTTTCTCAAAAGATTAATATAAAAATATATGTTCAGCAAGCACACTTGACAGTGAAGATATATAGCACTTTCACAGGTTAATCGCAAAATAGTGTCTACATGTTCAAGTTCCAATTGAACAAATTAGTTTCGACTTCCATTTCAACACATTAGTCCTTAGCATTTTGATTTTGTTCCATATCCAATTTGTAATGTTCTATTAAGAAATAAACGGATATGCCCACAAGGAGTCAACATGTGTGTGCGTGTGAGGATATGCATATAAAAATAATAATGTTCGCAATTTAGTTCTTGTAAGTAGAACTTGGATGGTAGTACTAAAACTTCTGCATATTTTATTTTCTAGAACTAAATGAACGCCCATGAATTTCTGCCCTCATGCACATGCACACGGCGCACCTTCACTGATCAAGGGCATTTCTGGCAATTCATCAAGGAGATTATAAAAAATTGGAATACAAACTAAAAATAAGGACTTGTGTGTTAAAATTGGAACTTGGCAGAATAAAAATAGGCCTTTTTGAAACTTCAGGCACTCTAAAGGGTTGATATAAACAACTTTTGTTGATTAGTCAGACTTCAGATTTTATATAACAAATTCAATGTAAGAAAATTGTGAAGCAGCAGCAAGACTGTAGACTTTTAGTGCGGTTTCATCCCAGCAAAAAGATGTACTAATTGGTCCGTGGCAAGCTGACTATGGAGAAAAGGGATTCACGATTTAGAAACAATGATTAAGGAAACTCTAAAATAAATAATCATAATTTCACAGCTGATTGTCAACCAAAAAAGAGAACACAATAAGCTAATGAGTAACACCTCCACTTAATACGGTGTTTTCAAGGTATTTAAACCAGTGGTGACAAACTTTTCATTGGTTAAATAAAATTTAACTAACTGATACTGCAAAATTCAATCCCCTATTTACTTTAATACAAGTAACCACTAATACTTCATCCATATGTGCTTTATTAGGATCCGAAAACCTTTGACATTGGAAATAATAACCCCTAATGGTGTGTTTCAATGGAAACTAGGAATAAGCTATGTATAAGACAAAATCTGTGCATATATGTAATTGTAAGATTTGTTATATAATGAAATCTTTATAGTTTCAGCTTTTAGAAAGTTAGCTTGTAGAATAAATGGAAAAACCATACATGGTAAAAATAATGTCTAACTTTATGTAATATATATAGCCAGCTAAGAAAAGTCTCTTCAATGTTCAGTGTTTTAATTCCTACTGATTATGTAAAGCATTATAGAGTAAAATTTCAAAGCTTACCAAGTTTACAAATCACGCAATATTAACCAAAATGGTGAGGAATCCAATCGTAATTTATATATGCATTCAATGGCTTTTCGAGCAAGAGTTGTACTTACAAAAGCAGTCAGCCATTAAAACTTAGAATCACTTCTTTGTTGCATCAATAAACATTGCACGAGTCCAATGCTCTATATCATCAGTTTGTGATGGAGGAGGCGGGAACGTTGGATGCTCAACAAACTCCCATCCTTCAATTAGATTTTCATTCTTCTCCATATCAGAAAATTCTGGAGCAAAAAGGTAACTTGGAGCTGAAGTTGGAAGCTGGTTATCAAATGCATTTCTCTGAAACGGTGAAAACAATTACAAATCAATTATTGTGCAAACAAGACAATAGTGATTTTACATCTTAACCTTATTAAACATTGTTTTATCAAGAGAATATGTAGAACCAATCAAACTAACATATTCCAACTAAATAACACCTCAAAGTATGGTGAAATGCAGCACAAAATTCTCCAACCACAACGTTTGTTTGAATTTGCCAAGAAACATTATTACATTTTCTTAGGACAGCTTGAACTTGGAAGAAAACAAGTCATTTGCCCTAGCATGACACTTTCTGCTCACATACTTCTGATTGTTTAAGGCGAAGAAAAAAAAAAAAAACTATTAACCTTTTGTATCTTTACAAGCAAGGGACTGAAAGTAGCCTAGAAAACAGGTAGAGTACAAATAACCGAATCAGAACAAGATGTCACGAACTTGGATTCGTGTATGGTACAGACACTGTATATATCCAATCAACAATGGCATGCGAAAAACATTGAAATTCCTAGATTAATTCTTTCCTTAGGCGTGCCTTGAAAGCTAGGGAGAGTTAAAACTCGAAAACAAAAGCCGAAATATCAAGGATCAAAATTTGTACAGTTGTACTAATCACTTCGGCAAAAACCACAGGAATGAGCCCATTTGAGATTATCTATGGTCGGAATCCATCCGGGGTACTTGATTTAGCCCCTATTCCATGTGTAGGTCGTCTGAGTCACAAGACAGATGAGATGGCGGAACATCTTCGGGGTATCCATGAACAGGTAAAGCTAATGCCAAGTACAAGGTTCAAGTTGATAGTCACTGTCGCCAGGTACTTTTTTAAGTTGGTGATTTTGTTTGGACGGTCTTAACTCGTGATCATTTTCCTGTTGGGGATTATAATAAGTTTAAGGAGAGGAATATTGGACCCCGTGAGGTTCTGCAGAAGATTAACGATAATGCCTATAGACTGTGCTTCCCTGACCATTTGAGGACTTCTGATGTCTTCAATGTGAAGCATCTAAGTCCCTGTTTTGAGGATCCTAATGACACTCATGTGAACTCGAGGGCGAATCTTTCCAACCCGGGGCAACTGATGCAGGAGGATCCGAATTAGACGATGCTGAAAACTTTATGGGCATTTAGATTGGAGCACATAGAATACTTCAAGAAATGGAAGTATATATGTATAACCAAATCAGATTGTCCAAAGACATGATCTATTTATAGATAACAAATATAAACGTTCATTTATTTCCAGTCAATTAAAAATTGCTTCCAATGCGTAGCATCAAAAAACCCACAAGATGCGGTCCCCTACCTCGTCCCCTACCTCTTCCCAATTTCTAACAGTTGAGAAGTAGAGGGTGGATATATGAAAATCATATGAAATAAGTGGAAGTAACATAGTCCAAACATGATATACTTAAAAATTATAACAAATATATGCTTCAACCAGTATTTATGCATCCATAGACCATTTATTCATACTCACATTCTACAGACTTTTCTAATCCTGGTAAAATTTAATTTTAAACAGATACGCAATCAGTTCCTGAATAATATACCACTATAGGCAGAACATGTGAACTGTCCATCAAAGTGCTTGATGAAATGGCTGATTCCACATTCCATACAGATTGACTGAATTCTTGGACTTGCTTGGATGACCTGCAAATTCGAATCAACAACCACCATGTTAATGCATCTTCTTAGGAAAATAATCCGCAACAGAAACTAAAGATAATTTAATGAGTAGTTCAGAAAAGCAATTGATAGATACATTACGAAGTCCTGGAACAGAATTGAATTCACTGATCATCATCTCATGCACATTTTTAACAAGACAATATACTTAATGAAAAAAAATACCAATGTGGCACATGGACCCATTACCGTGGCTGAGGAGAATGGATCTTAAAGACCAAGTAATGAGCATGTTTGGCTAAGCATAACAAGAGTAAAAGCTTTCTTTCAAAAAGGTACTTCTACATTTTTTTAGGCTTAACAAACATGCTTTATATCAAAAATCCAGGCTATGGTGCATATGTCAAAATCCAAGAGAAAAAACGGGCTGTATACATTGTAAACAAGAAGATTTAGAAGTTGCACCATATAGCTGCTTCCAAATAATCGAGAATGAACAATTAGTGAAACGCAATGTCTCAGACAACCAAACATCAAGAAACTCCAGTACATGTTATGATAAAAACATCTAATCAAGAATAGTTCTCAAAGGTCAAAAGAAAATAGGAACAGTCACTGATGGTACAAAATATAGTTCAGAAAGATTCCCAGCATAAGCCTGCATTCCTTACACTCTGATACATCCCCATGCATGACCCTCCACATTCCCCCAACTAAACACCATTTAACGAAAAAGGAAAAGGATAGGAATCATAGAACCTAGCATGAATATAACAAATACTACGAGAGTGAGAAAGGACACGGAGCTACTGTACGTTAAAATAGCCGAAAGAAGCTCGGAGGATGTTAATCAACAAGAAAAACTAAAGGATGAACATGAATCTCAAACCTTGATACAATCATACAATAAATCTTGAACTAGCTTTACTCAGTGAAAAGCATATTCCAGAACAGACCACAAACTGGAAAATTACCCCAAAGAGGCAGCAAGCTCATCAGATGGAACTGAATGGGGATCGAAGCCTCTTGGCAAGCGTGCATTACAAATGGTATGATATAGACCAGTATATACATCTTTTCTTTCTCCTTCTACATTCACCTGCAACGAAGAAGTCACAGTGGAGAGCTGCAGAAGGCTGCAACGTTTACTTTACCAAGAAAACTTGGAGAACACCAATAAGATTTCACGGCAAAATTAATAAAAACATCAAGAAGTTAAAGATCAGTAACAAAATTATTCAAAATTGTAAAACTAATACACTGCACATCCCCAAAACCTAGAAAAATTAGATCAGACATTGATGAGAAAAAGAATGGTCGCGATGATGATGACAACTATGAACAAGGATTAAAGACAAATACTACATTGTAATAAATCAATAACAAATGAGACATAAACTTCTAAAGATAAAACCTTATTTCATGGTTTTATGTAAACACTGGACAACATTAGTTAAATAATGGTTTATGACTTACAAGGCGCTGAGGGAACAACTTGCAGATCTGCTTTATAATAACGGATTGTTTATGAGTAATTGCCATCTGCAATTCATATATCAGAAGTATTTAATTTTAGCTGATCAACAGAAACTTTAGCCAGAAAATTAAGTGATGATAAATAAGACAGCGCCACTTAAAACATTTCTCAACCACAAGTTAGAAATATTGGAAGAAAAAAAGTAAAAATTGAAATAGCATTTCTCACATGCTCTAAACTTTGTGTGCAGATAAGATTAGGATAATATTTCTCAATTTGTTCCACACGATTCTTCTCCAACTGCAATGAGAATTTGAACAAAAATATATCTTAGATAAGCTAGCATATAAAACTCCAATAATGGCAGGAATTCCAGAATGAAAGAAGACTTTGAGAAAAAAATTTATTGCAGTAAGATCAACCATCAACAGTTGAAAAGGGAAGGGAACAGTAATTTGAAATACCGTATTCCCTGCTGAGTCAAGCAACTCATACTTTGCATTAAGATCATGAGACATCTTCCAAATCTTAGCCTTCCCTGTATATAATCAATCAGACTTCCAGTTCCATTAGTTAAAGTGGAGAGTATTTGCAACTAACATTATGAGTAATGGGTAGTCAACCTTGCAGAAGTTGTTCTTTACGAAGTTGGAGCTTCTCTCTTAGCCTCGATAGTTTCTCATTTTGAAGCACCTTCCAACCATGTTGATCGTCAGCTTTATCCTAAAGCATGTTACAAACAGTTTACAATGGGCACCATAAAAATGTAATATACATTCATTAACATATAATGTTTAGAATTTGGTGGTTCCATGAAGTCGTCCCTAAACTCAGTTATGTACATAATAAATCAGGTGTATTTTGACAGAGATTTTCAACAAGATCTCTAATACAAGGTATGCAAAAAATTAGCCGTGGTTTAAAATGAGATGATATAAATTGTTAGTCACTCAACATAGCATCAAACCATCGATTTGTGAATGCATAAGAATATACTGCCTAAAATATTTTGCATACAAGAAGAAGAAGCAGTTATACAATGAGCTTGGAGTCAGTTATTCAGTCATTTTCTCGACTCTATTAGATTCAAGGCTAGTTATACTCATAAGCCCAATAAGATCAAATCGTTTGCAATCAGGATATGTTAGTTTCTTGACTTCTTCTATCTCTCCCCATTCCAACTTGTTCTACTGGTATAGCATCGCCTTTGTGAACAATCCCAACCATATATGTTGTCCTTACAAAAATTTGTCTAAAACTGATACCACCTTCATATGTTAACATTTAGTTTCATCTCTTCTATATTCATTCTAGCCCCACAGTCTTATATGTTCATGTGTTGGGCAATTTTTCCTTTAGTGGATATAACACTTGATACTATATAACATAGCCCACTAAATAGTCATTGAATAAAACTTGCTTAGACATCTAAAGTGAAAAATCCATCTTCTATAGTGCTTCTCCATTTAATTCGATCTTCATTAATACTATGCATGGCATCTTCACTTCCTCCTTCCACATTAATGATCAATCTAAATAACAAAAAATAACTGCTTAGGACCATATGGTCTTCTATTTTGTCTTCATTATCATCGTAAGCTCATTATTGACTATAACAACACTCCATGTACTCCATCTTAGCTCATTGCTTCTTCAAAATTCTGACTTGTAATTTTCACCAACTCTACAACCCGTCAAAACAAAAAGTATAGCTCGAGTGAATAAAACACGCTAGAGGACCTCATCTTGGACACATCTTATAAGTTCACTAGTGACTAAAGTAAAAATATGAGGACTTAGGACAAAACCTTGATCCTAACTTTTATCATATTGATCAATGAAGAAAAAATTCTCATAAGCAAAGTAGAGGCGGCATAGTGGAGTGGATGGACGGTGGCGGCACATCACGGTAGAAGTTTTTTTGTGTATGAAGGTGGTTACAAGGCTTGGATGAGATGTGGAAGGCTGTGGTGTGTGTATGGTGTGTTTGTTTTTGGGCCAGGTACAGGCTATTGTTTACGAGGGGCTAATTATATATGGGTTATGGTTAATTGGATTTTACTGGGCTGGGTGAATTTGGATGTGTGGTGAGCGATTTTTTTGGATGTTTTGTGAAAGGTTGCAGTGTGTATGGATTGGATGAAAACAATTGGTGAAGTTTTGAATTTGAGAATGTGTAGGTCAGAGGAGAACGAATTGTTCTAATACCAAATTGATGCAGGAGTGTGTAATTTGTTAACGAACAATAGAAGAAAGGGGTGCAAGAAGAGAAGAATTGAAGGCAAAGAAAATCAATTTTTATCCGTATATCCGGGTTGTGAATTATATTTAATAAGTCCTTTATTTATAGACCAAAAAACTGAAAGAATCTAACATAAAAAAATAAAAAAAATCTAATATACTAGAACTTTATCGAAATATTAAATCTAATCTAATCAAAATAACATATTGGGAATCAAACTCTACTTTTAAAATCATATTTAAAGTATACTTCTATTATATCTTTACCTTGATCTCCATCGCTTGTATATGCAAATTTTTTTGTACTTTTAGTGACATGAGATAACAAAGGTTCAAGAGGCTTCAGACCCTAAACCATAAAAAGTCATTCCAAGTGCTGATTTCAGGTATTATCATTATCAATCTGATTAAAAAGCAGCTCTAGGTCACATAACTAAGTTAAATAAGCTTGAATCAAAATTCAAATGCCATTCAAACAAACGAAAACCAACTAAAGTAAATGGTGTTGATTGTTTACCTTAGCTACGAGAACTTCACTCAGCCGCATATACAATGCATCCCTCTTACTCTTCAATAATATTACATCAGTATTGTACTCATTCAATCTGCACATCATTACACAAATACCTTGATTCTAGTATGATAATGAGCTCTACTATAAAACTGAATAATATATAATAAAGCATATTACTCCAATTCTTATAAACTTCAGAGAAGCTATAAAAATCGAAAAGACTGGAAATTTTGGTTACTTTTCCCGGGAAAATTTACCTGTAATTAACGCAAGTAGAGCAAACAGAAGCAAGATTGTAGTTTTCACATATAGCACAGCTACTAGTTTTTCTCGATGTCATCATCATCTGGGCATTCATTGATCAAATCTGTATTCCAGGTTTCCAACAATCAATTACCAAGTGAAAATATTCGAAATATAAAAGAATAGACTCTTTTTTTAAAAAAAAATAAATTTAGAGAATCAGAGCTCATATTTACATAATTCAAAGTATACGAATTTGCCTAATTTTACGAAAATTTATCCCCAAAATCTGTAAAAATCAAGAGTGGCCCATAAAGTTTGGTAAATTCTAGAGAGGTCCTTCAAGTTTTACGAATGGCATTTTGACCCTACTTTTTGATCATTTATGTCAAGATTATTGAGGGTGTATAAGGTTTTAGCACCGGCCCCAATGTTTTGCATTAATGTGCATTTTACTCCCACGTAATTTACAAAAATGGCGTACTCATTTTAGAAGGCCTATAAGCCTATATTTACAAGATCACAGCATGTCATTAGAGTTGCATTACTTTTTTAGCTCCCGCTTGGCTCTACTAAAAGGTTAAATCAAAATTTAAGTTAAAATCAATAATTATCATCATATAGGACTCACACCTTTTAGCGCTTGTTTGTTTCCAATTGCTCCCAGACAGGAGATTAATCAAACATTTCACTAACTTTTATCAAAATCTAAATATCTTGTTTTTATCAATACCAAATAGGGGGTTCGGTCCAATGTATAGTCTTACTAAACTTCAAGTGTCATCAACTTTGAAGGGTGATTTTAACGTTCATGTACAATGACTTGAACCCACTTTTATTCAGCTATTCTTTAGTCTAACTTTAAGTGCAATTGTATTAAATTACAAACAAAAAATTGAGTACAACAATAATGGTAATATTTACAATGAATAATAGACTAAAACAGAAGTAGAAATATTAATTTGCATACGAAAATAAATTTATTTGTAACTCAATACAATTGTCGAGCTCATAAACTACTGGTAAAGATGATTTTCCAAGTATGTCATTAATTTATTGACATAGTAGGATAAATCATCGGCAAAACTAGATTAAAAAAAGGTATTTTGCTTCACCGATCTATATACTCAACAATGTAGATATAAAACAAGGCCATTCTGTCTATCATACTTTTCCTTCCCTATTATCCCTTAACAGGAAATTTGTTGGAAAAGACTATTCTAGTGAAGGAATGGTTAAGCTATGTACCGTTGACAAATCTTTGAATAATAAAGTTGAATTTGCTTATGTTGTTGATTTATTTACTTTATGACATGCTAGATTAGGTCATGTTGGTAAAAGTACTATGCATAAAATGATGAAATGTGACTTAATTTCATATGAAACAAATATTGACTTTAAATGTAAAACATGTGTAGAAGCTAAAATGATTAAAAGACCATATCAAAGTGTAAAACGAACTTCCAACATTTTTGAGTTAATTCATTCGGATATATGCGAACTGAATGGTATGCAAATTAGAGGTGGAAATAGGTATTTCATTACTTTCATTGATGATTATACTAGATATACTTATGTCTACCTCATGAAGCATAAATATGAGGTATTTGATATGTTTAAAACTTATAAAAGTGAAGTTGAGAATCACTTAGGAAAGAAAATTAAAAACTTGAGAAGTGATAGAGGTGGAGAATATTTCTCAAGTGATTTTAATATGTTTTGTGAACAACATGGCATTATTCATCAATGTTTTGCACCTAGGACACCCGAACAAAATGGTTTGGCTGAAAGGAAAAATAGGACTTTAGTTGAAATGATTAATGATATGCTTACTTATGCTAAATTTCCATTTAATTTGTGGGGTGAAGCTTTATTAAGTGCATGTAGAATATTAAATAAGATTCCATCGAAACATACTAAAGTTTCTCCTTACGAATTATGGAAAGGAAGAAAACCGAACATTTGTTATTTCAAAGTGTGGGAGTGTCTTGCATATTGCAAGAACATGAATCCTAACTGGACCAAGTTGGGTCCAAGAGGTATTATATGTGTCTTTGTAGGATATGCTAACAATAGCAAATCTTACAAATTATTGAAATTGGAGACCAATGTAATTATTGAATCAAATGATGTAGAGTTTTTTGAGAATTCGTTGTCTTCGGATAATGAATTGAGAGAAATTCATAAAAGTATCCCTAGCTCAAGTGGAACACGAGATCCAACATTTTCTAAAGATGTTAATGAATCTAGTGAACCACGAAGAAGCAAAAGAACTCAAATTGTGAAGTCCTTGGGATCGGATGAAATTGACTCTCAACTAATTTCCTTTTACTTAATAGGGGAAATGGTGTGAATGTTGTAAGAACAATTCCTTTTGTCCTACAAGTTGAAATTGACCTTAGAACATACAAAGAAGTTATGGCTTCTCATGATAGCATTTTTTGAAAAGATGTAATTAAGGACGAAATGGATTCAATAATGTCAAATAATACTTGGGAGTTTGTCGATTTGCCACCTGGATCCAAATCTATTGGACGTAAATGGGTGTTTAGGAGAAAATATAATGCTGATAGTTCTCTTAATACATTTAAGGCTAGATTAGTGGCTAAAGGTTATCGACAAAAGGAAGGAATCGATTATTTTGACACATATGCACCTGGACTAGAATAACATCAATTAGGATATTATTGCTCTAGCTTCGATACAAGACTTGCATGTTCATCAAATGGATGTCAAAACGACATTCTTAAACGGGGATCTCGATGAGGAGGTTTATATGGAACAACTCGAAGGGTTTGTTCTACCTAGAAATGAACAAAAGGTATGCAAGTTAATAAAATTTGGTTTAAAGCAAGCACCTAAGAAATGCCATGAGAAATTTGATTTAGCTATAATGTCATTTGGCTTTAAACATAATAGCGTAGATAAATGTTTGTATTTTAAATTATGTGATGATTATGCTTATATTTATTTGTTTATACGTTGATGACATGTTTATTATGAGTAATAACATGAATGGAATAATAGAAACAAAGATGTTTCTTTCTTCTACATTCAAGATGAAGGATCTTGGACAAGTGGATACCATTTTGGATATCAAAGTCTATAAGACCAGTAAAGATTATCATCTTAGTCAATCACATTATATTGAGAATGTGAGCAACAAGTTCAAACATTTGAACGTAAAGGAATATAGTACCACAATTGATCCAAGTTCAAAATTAATAAGGAATGATGGAAGGGCTATTGCTTAATTAGAGTATGCAAGTGCTATTGGTCGTCTTATGTATGTAGTGCAATGCACAAGATCAGACATAGCCTATGAAATAAGTAAACTAAGTAGGTTTACTAACAATCCCAACAATGATCATTGGAAGGCCATTGGAAGAGTTCTTGGATACTTAAAGAAAACCAAAAACTTGGGTCTTCAATATACAAAATTCCCCGGCGGTATTGGAAGGATTTACTGATGCTA
>CAIGRL010290050.1:0-10635 GCA_903798325.1 Fraxinus xanthoxyloides
AAAAAAACTCACAAGATTATAAATAATGCCATCATATATTCAAAGGAATCGTAATGATTCCTCCTCCACTCCCCATCTCCCGAAACCCTGACAATGTCACCAATAAGTTGCGCCGTTAGCTCCTTCGGGTCCTCATTTTCACTCTCCACCTCCACCTCCTCCTCCTCCTCCTCCTCCTCATCATCATCACTCTCGTCCTCCATCTTGGGTTCCTCTTTCTTCTTGATCTGCTCCTTGTACTCTCTCAACTACCCTTCCTGTAACTGGAAATCCTCTTCATCATCCAGTCGCAGCATTTTACGCTTCTCTTGGTTAATCTGGAGATGAAAGATAGAGGGGAATGAGATTGTGTGAGATGGGATGAGGCTGAGGCTGTTGATGGTTGTTGGTGGGCCTGGTGACTATTGGTGGTTGTTTTCGGTGGGCGGTGTGGCTGGAAGCTGGAGGAATGAGGATCCATAGGTGGTAGACTTTTTGCATGACAAGATTTACTTATTAAAATGTTGGATTAGACCTCTTTAGCAACATTTTATTAGTAAGTGTTGTCTTTTTAATATTGCAAATGATTATTTTTGGTGTAGTGCTAGTTTTAAAACAAACTCTTCTGAAGATTAAGATGATAATCTAGACACCTTCAATAAGTTAGTACAAAATAGTACTAATACTGTTGATAAGGTGTCTTGAGGAGTATAAAGCAATTGTTCTCCTTAATGCCATACTTGGGGCATACAGAAATATCAAGACTACGGTTAAGTAAGGCAGTGACACTTTGACCCATGATGTCGTCATTAATTCTTTAAGAAGTAAAGAATTAGAACTAAAATCTGAGAAGCATGAGAAGAATTCAAAGTGCTTATATGTAGGGTAGATCACAAAATGGGCAAGGTGGTAATCTGGATAATCAGAACTATCAAGGAGATAATAATAATAATAATAATAATAATAATAATAATAATAATGGAGGGAAAATAGTAATGGGAATAATGTGGCCTGGAGGTGAAGGGGATAAGAAATGTAACTTTGAAATTTGAGAATGAATGTCTATACCCTTGAAAGGGTAAGAATATGTCCATTAATTGAACAAGAATCTAATTTCAATGGGAGACCTTAATGACTTCGGTTTATAAGGTAGAATTGGGAATGGCACATTAAAAGTGATTAAGTGTTCACTTGTCATTTTCAAAGGTATCAACAGGAATGGTATCTATGTCACTAAGACTACTACATTTATGTCTCATCCTGCTAAAGCCTCTAGTGCTAAAATTGACGACTCGTTAAAATGGCACAATAGATTGGCACATGTGAGTGAAAAGAGGTTACACATTTTGAATAAAAAGACATTTTGGATATTATTATGCCTCTAAAGTACCTTTTGTGAACACTGCATTTCAGGCAAATAGCACAAACTCTATTTTATACAGGAAACATACAACTACATCCATTTTAGAATCTATACATTTTGATTTATGGGGTCCTTAATCTACTATCATTCAAGAAGAAAATAAATATTTTCTGTTCTTGATTTAGATTTTTCTAGAAAGGTCTGAATATTCTTACAAAAGCAAAAATTTGAAACTTTTGAAAAATTTAAAACTTAGAAGACTTGGATAGAAAATCAGATTAGGAAGAAAATTAAAATTTTTAGAACTGATAATGGGCTTAAATTCTGATTTTGATCAGTTTTGTAAAGAAAATGAAATTTCAAAATACAAGACTATCTCCTATACTCCAAGCAAAATGGAGCAATGAATAGAACAATTTTAGACAAAGTGAGGTGTATGCTGGTTAGTTTTGGTGTCCCTAAAGTGTTTAGGGTAAAGCTATTACGACAACTACATATATAGTGAATAGAACTCCTTCTAGTTCCTTAAAAGGAAAATATTTAAGGAAATATGGTCTCGAAGGTTCCATACCATTCTCATTTGAAAACCTTTGGTTTTGCTGCTTTTCCTCGTGAAAATGTTGGTACTAAAATGTATTTTTTTTGGTGTCCTAAAGGGGTCAAAGGGTATAGATTCAGGTCTAAAGATTTAAAATGATAACTAGGAAGGATGTAACATTTAATGAGTCTAATATGCCTTGTCTGAAAGCCAGGAACACTGAGAGAGTTTCAGTGGTGAAGAAGATGGTGGGACCAAGTTGCAGGTAGAGCTTAGATCCTCTTTTAATCTCATAAATGAAAATTGGAATGAACATAAAGTAGAAGAATCTACTAAGATAGAGGAAGCTGTAGAAGGTGAGATTCAATGGTAAAATAAGGAACAAGGAACTATCCTAAAGTATTATAAATTGACTCAGGATAGAACTGGGAGAGAAACTAGAGAGCCTGCTAGGTTTAGAGATATCTCTTGCATGTTGTCCTGTCATATCAAAATCTAGCCTTTAAAGAGCCTAAGACTTATGAAGAAGCTATTAATTGTCAGTTGTCAAAAAGCTAGCAAGCTATTATGGAAGAGGAAATGACTTTCTGGCTTAAAAATGAGAATATGGAAATTAGTTCCAAAGCCTGGACGCAAGTCCTTAGTGGACTTTAAGTAGATTTATAGCATTGAGGGAAATTATATTAAGCAGTCTCTTAGGTTTAAGGCTAGGCTTGTGGCAAAGGATTTTACACAAAAACACCTGGTATTAAATATAATGAGATTTTTTTACCGAGTTGTGAAATACACTAAGAACAAGATAATGCTTGCATTGGTTACTCATTATGATTTAAAACTTCAACAAACGGATGTTAAAATTATCTTTCTACATGGTGATTTAGATGAAACTATCTATAAAATCAGCTGCAAGGGCTTATAGATAAAGGTAAACCTAATTGTGTGTACTTGTTAAAAAGATCATTATGTGTTAAAACGATCACCTAGACAATGATACAAAATGTTTGATAATTTATTGCATTTTTTGGATTTATTAGAAGTACTTTTAATCATTGTCTATACTTAGAAAAATAGTGAGAATTTTGTGATTGTTTGTCTATTTTTTATGGAGATGATACATTAATAATTTGACTAAATATGTATGATATTAATGACATTAAAAATTCCTCGAGTTTTGAATTTGAAATGAAAGATTTAAGACATGCTAAAAGAATACTTGACATGAATATTATAAGAAATAGACCCAAGCACTTGTTAATTTTGAACAAATCTTCTTATATGGAAAAAGTTCTGCCAAAATTTTCTATACATGAGTCTGAATCTAAATTTGTGACCTTATCCCTTGCTTTCATTTCAAATTGAGTAAGGATCAATGTCTCATTGATGAGTCTGACAATAAATACATGGATAAGGTCCCATGTGCTAATGTTGTTGGATCAATAATGTGTACTACGGTTCATGGCCAATTCTGACCTTGAACACTGGACTACCTTGAAATGGTTATTGATCTATTTGAAGTGGTTTTCTAAGTTGGGGTTATGTTTTAAATCTTGCAATGATAAAGTTATTCTTAAGGCATTTGTAGCTTTTGATTATGCTAGGGATGGGGACAATAGGAAATCAACTATTGTATACTTGTTTACTTCAGTAGAACCCGCATTAGTTGAAAATCTCAGTTACAGTAAATAGTAGCACTATCTACTACAGAGGCATAATATGTGGCTACTACTTATGCCATTAAAGAACCGCTATGGTTAAAATTGTTATTTGAGATTAATGAATTGTTTAGTCCTGTTGCTATATAATCTGATAGTCAATGTGCAATTAGTTTATGGAAAGCCCTAGAATGCATTTCATTAGAGACATAATATTTAAAGAATATGTATCTCTTGAAAAAATTCTCACCTAGTTCAATCCAGCTGATATGTACCGCCTCTAAACAAGTTTCAATCTTGTTTACAAATTTTAAGAATTCATACTAGTTAGTTTTTGTTACATTGTAGGTACTTATTCCCTTGATGTTGATGATGGAATTTGTTGATGACTAAAAATGACGGGGCAAGATTAGATCATCTTAAATGGGAAACTTTATTGAATATTCTTAGAATTGAATTAAAGTTTACAAAGTAATTGCACTAAAGAAAAGTTTGGGAGTGTGTGTTTCCTAATCCCCTTAGCCCTGCCTTAAGATGGGACCATTTGTACCTATTTATAGGCTAGAAGACCACTCCATTTGGCCGTCAAACGTCATTTCAACTAAATTACCATCTAGATATGTGTGTTATCGTCCTGAATGCTAGCTTCTTGATTGGTTGGTGAGGTCAGCCAATCAGATCATTATGATGCCTATGTCCCAACTATGGCATCAGGTAATGATAACCTGACACTAAGTAATCATAGCTCGTTGTTCAAGCATTAGGTGCTAACCTCATGATGAACACATGTCGTTTTGGGATTGGTTGGTGATGTGGTGGAGCAGTGCAACAAGGATTTAAAATCGTGATGTCCTTTCAAATTATGAGGACCTTACGTCCAAGCTTAGCTTCCTTGCCCGATCTCATAATATGCTGATTTGAGTTCTCCAATTTTCTTTTAGGCTCTGTTTGATTGTATTTCTTTTCCGTGGAACTAGGAATTAGTTTTCCATTGTTCACCTTTTTGTTTATTTGATAGACAAAATTTTCTTAACAAATGGTTTTCGACCTAACCCCCCATGTGGCCCTTTTTCCAGGGTTTCATTGAATTGGTTTTCTCACCACTTTGGTGGGACAATGGTTTTTTAGCTTTTATTTTGTATTTTCATTTTTGTAATGGAAACAAATTCTATTTCCAATTGTAAATTTTTTTTTTCCCTTTAATAGACAATTTTCATGGAAAACAAAGTCAAACGAACACCAAAAGATCCAAAATTTCAACATTTTCATGTGGAAAATTATATCAATCAAACACAATTAATTCAAAATTCTTAGTAAAACAAGTTCTAGACAATTCAATTTCCTGAAATTCATTTTCTTTCCACCCAAATTCCATTCTTGCAATCAAATGGACCCTTAATAAAACATTAGGTCGGACTCTAACAGAAATGATGCTAACCCTAAATATAATACTGATGTCTTTACTTCGTGTTGTATTTGGCACATCATTGGCCACAAGGTGGAGATCAATTGGGCTTCAATGTCAATCTAGTCCAAACAGTTGGGTTGATGATGATATTTGAGCTTAGCCCCATATTGCTGTCTTGATCTATTTCGTGATAACCTAAACCTGGACCCAACAAGTGAAAATCGCATTTTGGGATAGCAACTTTAGTTGCCACTTAAAGTTGATTTCGTCAATTTCTCTGTACCGTTGATCATTATCTAAGATCAACAGTGGTTTTGTGGACTATAAATACAACCTTACACTATTGCCCTATATCACTTTTATAGTTTAGTTTTCTGTGATGCCTTCTAGAATCCTTTGTGTGTCTGTTGGTTCCCTTCGTTTTCTCTAATCATTTTCAACCTTTGGTTGGACGATTATCTTTTGATTTTCTGAGTGAAACTTGAGT
Source organism: Fraxinus xanthoxyloides (assembly GCA_903798325.1). Taxonomy (NCBI): domain Eukaryota; kingdom Viridiplantae; phylum Streptophyta; class Magnoliopsida; order Lamiales; family Oleaceae; genus Fraxinus; species Fraxinus xanthoxyloides. The sequence goes on from CAIGRL010290050.1 coordinate 5,428, forward strand.
CTCTATAATTCTTTGTGAGATAAAAGAGTGAGTGGTCTCTATTGATGCCTTTTAGTCGATAGAAACAGTAGCTACAATCATTTAGGCTCTAGATTTTGTGGTTTCTAGTTTGTACAAAAGGTACGATGTACAGAGCCCTAGATCATTGATACTAAAATGCCTTTAGTGGTATCTTGAACTGTAAATTTGGGAAAACAGTTTTGTACTTTGTATATTCGATTTCTTGTCCAATTGATACCAGAATTTAGTTCAAGTCTAATAATGCAGAGGTCTTAGGCTTGAATCATGGGGATACTATAACAATTCGTAAAAGATAAGATGTGTTCAAACTCTTTCAGAGCGGATCGTACATAATAGAACGATAGAGCACTAGTCTCATTACAAAAAAAAGCATCTTTTGTAACGACTCAAACTCTATGCCCAAGTCGTTAACTTACGTACTGTACAAAAATTCAAGTATCTATTAAGGGAAATGTTATATCTTCGAATCTTGGAACATGATAGAATGTCATGAGGAGTAAGATGGATTCAGATTCTCCCAAAGTGAACAATGCTTAAGTTAGCAATTTGGGCATAAAAATCGGATCGTTACAACTTGTTCTAATATATTGCTTGTCAACTAATTTGTTTTTCTAAGTGCATATTTGACACTATATCACGTAGTGCTTAATATCATATCACGTGGCAATTGATGTTGTATTACAGTACACAATTACTGTCACTAGTTTTTCTCGAACCACATGTCCCATTAAAAGTCACTAGTAGATATTTGAGAATGTAATATTTTTGCATATAATTATATGATACAATGAAAATAATTTAAATATGACAATAATCTTTGGACGAACTATATTTTGGGTCAATTTTTACTTCTTCATCATTCTAGTTTTCTTGCTCAAACTTACTTAGACTTCTAAACTTGATTATTTCTTGCTAATCGAGAGATATCTATATAATTATTGTAGAAAAAAAAACCCCAACTTGGATGAATTGGCACAAAGAAAGGCATTTTTAGCTTAATTATTTGGAGTTAATTCTGAGCAATTGACGATTAACCAAAATGCATATGATCAATAAGAAGTAATAACATAGCAATTGGAGGAGATTCACAAGTTTTGAGAGTTAAATCCATCATTAAGAAAGTTTAGAGACCCAATTGAAAGTTTTATAACATCAATGGATGATTGAAGATCGAAATGTAAAAATTGGAAGATGATGGTGCAAATAAGAGGAGACTTGACTTGAACCGAAGAAGAACTTTAGGGACCAAGTTGAACACGAAGAAAATATTTAATTGTTATGATTGCAACCATGGCAATTTTTTCCTTCAGCATACTAAACACTTGTGCCATGGGATCATAAGTTTTATACTATGAGATCGCAGGGGCTTATCCAACGGGAGAAATTTTGTTTCCAATTTTAATTCAACATCTACTTGAAAAGCAATTAGACATGAGTCTTGAACTAATTCTTGGGGTTATAAATAAAACCATTCATATATCATTTAGGAGGATTCCTTTGCAAGACAACAGACATATATCATTCAAAGGAAAAAAGTCTAGGAAAACCCATTGGAGACATAATTCATATTTCTTATAAGTTTTAGAGAAGCTTGTGATAAAACAAAATACCCATTATATACATCAATCATATATTTTTGCCTGGACTTTGAAGAAGAAAAAGGAGATTCAACCTCTGAAAATCTGCATGTGCATGGGATCGTGATCAGTAATATAATAATGAATAAAGTGTCGAAATCCCATGACGATGTGTTTGACCGAATTAAAATTAATTGCTACATTACTCGAATAGCAAACAAGTTGTGATTTTTCTATACCAATCTTTACATTATCAATTCAACTAAGAAAGCAAGTAAATAGGTTTCTCAAATATGTGAAATGCATTATTAAGATGTCGAATCTCCCTTATTATTCTATTTTTAATGTAACAATTAAAATGACAATTTGAAATCATTCATCTTGATCAATGTTCCAAATTTATTGAAAGTCTCTCTCGATAAGATCAAATCTATTCCCTCATGTGACCATTTTATCTCTCGATGAAAGATACAAACATGATTAATGCATTAACAAGTACTAAAACACAAATTGAAACCATTTCATTCAATTTGATGTTCTTATGATGGATCTATGTACAGTATAATGCCAGATGCAACGAAGGATGTATTTGACAAACTACATGCTCAAAAAAATGTATTCATATTACTTTTTAAATCATGATTTTTTTAATTGACTGTTCATTTGTTGGTGAGTTATGTTAATTGCTGAAGGATACACAATTCTCTTAAATTCCTTAGACATACACAATTCTCTGGCTTGAATTGGTGAGTTATGTTAATTGAAAGCCTGAATTCTATTCATATAAACAAGGAAAATCTTTCCACTTCTTTCAAACTAAAAAAAAAAATTGTACAGATTAATCGAAACAGTTTTGGGGACTGGGAAAGAGATAAGAAATTCATTTCCATACCAAGATAGTGCTCAAATCTGCCAAACTTTCTCTTGTTCATTGTTTGCATCATTATATCGAAGACTAAAACCCACTAAATTATCTATACTTGCCGCATTTTCCATGTTGTACAGTTTGATATCTATTTGCTTGGTGTAGAAAACTAAAAACCTACGTGGAAAGTATAATAAGCTAGTCAAGGAGCAAAATGGGGGGAAGTCGGCTTGAGAAATGTCTAGACAATATAGAAGTGACCAAATCTGAGATAAAGGAATTGAGCCTTCAATACGTCGAAATGGGAGATTTTATTCTTGGTTTGGAACCAAGAAACAAGCCAAACTCGATCTTGGTTTCGGTTCGAGAGATTTCGATTTGAATTCGAGAGGTTATGCCCGCCAGATTGGTTGTTTACGTTCATCACAGAGAAATTCATTCCACAATTCTGCTCCGAAGCAAGGTTGAATCCATTCTCCATTTCCATTTTCCTCTTTCTGCGCGTCTAATCTCTATTTCTTCGATTTTCAATACAAATGTATGTTTTTCACTGTTCAAAAATTTCATTTCATTTTTCCTTTTACAAAATTTCAGCTCTCGTTTCTGCATTCAATATGAAGCTTTATTTTCCGCTAGTTTTGGGATTTCAGTTTGTTAGTCTTCACTATTTCATTCTTGTGCTCTTAATTTCTGCACTTTTACGTTGATTGAATGAAATATTTGACGGGCATTTTCCTCCGACGAACCTTCTATTTCAATGTGTTTTTAGGGATTTTATTTCATTGTTTCCACTCACTAATCACTTCTAATTTCAGGAAACATGAAGATGTTTTGTGTAATGAAGATTTGTCTTATTATACTTTTATTCTCATTTTTTTTCATTCAATTTGATGTTCTTATGATGGATTTGTGTAGAGCACAATTCCAGATGCAACGAATGATGTATTTGACAAACTACAGGCTCAAAAAAAGGTCTTCATATTACTTATTAAATCATGATTTTTTTAATTGATTGTTCATTTGTTGGTGAGTTACGTTAATTGCTGAAGGATACACAATTCTCTTAAATTCCTTAGACATACATAATTCTCTATCTTGAATTGGTGAGTTATGTTAATCGAAAGTATGAATTCTATTCATATAAACAAGGAAAATCTTTCCAATTCTTTCAAACTAAAAAATAAAATTGTATAAGTTAATAGAGACAGTTTTGGGAACTGGGAAAGAGATAAGAAATTCATTTCCATACCAAGATAGTACTCAAATCTGCCGCACTTTCTCTTGTTCATTATTTGCTTCATTATATCGAAGACTGAAACCCACCAAATTATCTATACTTGCCGCATTTTCCATATTGTATAGTTTGATATCTATTTACTTGGTGTAGAAAAATAAAAACCCACGTGGAAAGTATAATAAGCTAGTCAATGAGCAAAATGGGGAGAAGTCGGCTTGAGAAATGTCTAGACAATATAGAAGTGACCAAATCTGAAATAATGGATTGAGCCTTCAATACGACGAAATGGGAGATTTTATTCTTGGTTTGGAACCAAGAAACAAGCCAAACTCGATCTTGGTTTCGGTTCGAGAGATTTCGATTTGAATTCGAGAGGTTATGCCCGCCAGATTGGTTGTTTACGTTCATCACAGAGAAATTCATTCCACAATTCTGCTCCGAAGCAAGGTTGAATCCATTCTCCATTTCCATTTTCCTCTTTCTGCGCGTCTAATCTCTATTTCTTCGATTTTCAATACAAATGTATGTTTTTCACTGTTCAAAAATTTCATTTCATTTTTCCTTTTACAAAATTTCAGCTCTCGTTTCTGCATTCAATATGAAGCTTTATTTTCCGCTAGTTTTGGGATTTCAGTTTGTTAGTCTTCACTATTTCATTCTTGTGCTCTTAATTTCTGCACTTTTACGTTGATTGAATGAAATATTTGACGGGCATTTTCCTCCGACGAACCTTCTATTTCAATGTGTTTTTAGGGATTTTATTTCATTGTTTCCACTCACTAATCACTTCTAATTTCAGGAAACATGAAGATGTTTTGTGTAATGAAGATTTGTCTTATTATACTTTTATTCTCATTTTTTTTCATTCAATTTGATGTTCTTATGATGGATTTGTGTAGAGCACAATTCCAGATGCAACGAATGATGTATTTGACAAACTACAGGCTCAAAAAAAGGTCTTCATATTACTTATTAAATCATGATTTTTTTAATTGATTGTTCATTTGTTGGTGAGTTACGTTAATTGCTGAAGGATACACAATTCTCTTAAATTCCTTAGACATACATAATTCTCTATCTTGAATTGGTGAGTTATGTTAATCGAAAGTATGAATTCTATTCATATAAACAAGGAAAATCTTTCCAATTCTTTCAAACTAAAAAATAAAATTGTATAAGTTAATAGAGACAGTTTTGGGAACTGGGAAAGAGATAAGAAATTCATTTCCATACCAAGATAGTACTCAAATCTGCCGCACTTTCTCTTGTTCATTATTTGCTTCATTATATCGAAGACTGAAACCCACCAAATTATCTATACTTGCCGCATTTTCCATATTGTATAGTTTGATATCTATTTACTTGGTGTAGAAAAATAAAAACCCACGTGGAAAGTATAATAAGCTAGTCAATGAGCAAAATGGGGAGAAGTCGGCTTGAGAAATGTCTAGACAATATAGAAGTGACCAAATCTGAAATAAAGGATTGAGCCTTCAATACGACGAAAT
>CAIGRL010290068.1:0-20738 GCA_903798325.1 Fraxinus xanthoxyloides
TTTTTTTTTTTTTTCATTTAATTATTTTTTTAAAAAAAAATTGTAGTTAATTTATTTTTTTCCTTTACGAGGCGGGGTGACCTGAGGTGGGCAGTGATGCCCGCCTCGCCAACCCGTCGGGGCGAATTTTTTTGCCCCATTCTGGGCGGACCCCCATCATGGCAGATTTTTTTGCTATCACTACTCAAAATCAAGGCAAGGATTCGTTTGGAAGGGTTTGTAGGATGTAGTTAATAAGATAATATGGGCCAATTATTTGGCCCATTTCAATTTTTTTAACGGGCCATTGACATACTGTTAAATGGACAGGGTAGCCCAAAATTCCAATGCAGTGCAGCCTTCATTGGATCCGCTCCTACCCGCCAACACTTTTTTTTTGAAAATAATGGACTGTCAATAATGATGTCAAATTTTTAATGTACATCTAGCATTATTGAACTATTTAATTAGGACCTAGTCATTACAAATAATGCACGTCAATTCAATAGTGGAAAAAGTACGAAATACCTACTAAAATGGGCCAGGATGTGACCTATTAGGTTTTGGCCCATTTTCCTATGGGCTTGTAACTCAGGCCAGGTTAACCCAAGTACATAGGCCCAATATTCTTCAAGTCTATAACGTGGCGGACATTTATCAGGACCAACTCAAAAGTATCCAAATTTTACCCTTTGTCGATGTTAACTCTACACATCTGAACTCTGCAATGTGTAGGAGTTCAAAGGAGATGCGTTTGCGCCACAAAAGATGATGCTAAAAGTGAAAGTGTTCTGAAGAGTTTATTTGTCAATTTTCATGTACATTACCAGGATAAGCCCAAATAACCAACATTAGATTATTGGCCCTTCAGATAAAGAGATATTTGGGCTAATGACACAAAAATGGGAGACATAATTATTCGTAGCACTCTTTTCTATAACGTCTTTGAAAACAATTCCTAAATATCCTTTAATTTTTTTACTAACTCTATACTTACTTTTAAATATTTTTTATTCTCAAAATGCTGTGTTTTTCTATTCTAATTATTTTACAATAAATTTTATAACATAATGTGTTACATTTTGTAAAATTATGTCACACACGTTTTACAACTCTTGTTTCCACCATCATCGTCACTATCATTTGTAACAAAGCGTGTTACACACATTTAGCCCTATATATCCACTTTCACTGAGATCGTTGACATCACAAACACTATCAATCCCACAACTTATAACATTTATTGTAACACCGTTGTTGTCATCACTACTTATAATATCAATTGTTATAACGTTGCTACATACCACCCTTTTTTTTACTACTATCGTCCATCATTTGTAATATATTGTGTAACACCACAACAATCATCATCATTGTGTTACAGTTACCGCACACAGTCGACGTCGTCGTCAACAAGTTTTCCGAACATACACCACCATTCAAATATAGCATTCACACACACGTCAAAGCAAATTGGGGTTGCACTTCTAGCGATGGCTTCTTGTTGGAGGTTGATAATAAACAAAGCAGATTTTTTTGTGGGGAATGAAAAATAATATTTAGATATATAAAAAAAAGAAAAAGAAAAAAAAAGAGAAGTAACTTCGGAATTTCAAAAGAAATGAAGATGGTGGGTGTAATCTTCACATTCTCTTTCTATCATTTCTTTTACAAACTTTAGTACTTCAACGTTCAAGAAAGTATATACGACTTTTAAATGAGTCAATAAAAGTTTATGACAATTTACTACTCTCAACTGGTAAATGAGTTAATATCAATTGTTTCACTACTTGAATCTTGACTTACTTGATTAAATATAATCGAGTTGAGTAATATAAAAATGAAGAATTCAATCCAATGGAGTTATTAGTCAGGAAAGCTCAATTCTAATTGAAAAACATTATACATTTGAACATGCGTAAGTTTGTTATTTTTAATTGAATAATATTTTCATTAGATGATTAACTCATCGCCCGACTAGCCAGTATTAATGGTCAAGTGAGAAATTAATGTCTAGTAGTAACAATAACAATTACAAAATAGTATCAGGTTCTTGTTTCATGGTAATTATTGAGAAAAAATGATAATTTGAATATTAATTTTGGGAAACACCACTTGTACAATTTACGTTGACAACCTCTCATAATGGTGGGTCCCAATGTGTTTTAAAAAAAATTAACCACCCATCCACCTATCCATATGTGAGTGGTTGTCAACCTCGATTGTACAACTAGCACAGTTCATTAATTTTTCGGAGAATGAACGATTAAAAAGTAGAAAAAATTTCTTGACTTGCGTGCGGAATATTTTATCGTGGAAAATATCTAAGAACCATTTACCTCAATTTGCCCGAAAATAAATAACCCTAATTTCAAAAGGACAAACCAGTCCTTTCATTCTGTCGTCCCGCGAAAACCCTAGTTCAATATAACCACCCCAGAAAACACACACTCACACATTTCACTGCGGCGCCGCCATTCAGATATCTCCCAAAACTCCGCCGCCGGCACCCTTCTGTATCTCTCCGGAAAATGCCGCCGAAGTTCGACCCGTCCCAGGTAGTGGATGTGTTCGTCCGGGTCACCGGTGGTGAGGTCGGAGCTGCCAGTTCCCTCGCTCCAAAAATCGGACCCCTCGGCCTGTCCCCCAAAAAAATCGGTGAGGACATTGCTAAGGAAACTGCAAAGGACTGGAAGGGCCTTCGCGTCACAGTTAAGCTCACCGTCCAGAATCGCCAGGCCAAGGTAACAGTCGTCCCCTCCGCTGCTGCCCTAGTTATAAAGGCCCTGAAAGAACCTGAGCGTGATCGCAAGAAGACAAAGAACATCAAGCACAACGGGAACATTTCGCTGGATGATGTTATTGAGATTGCTAAGGTTATGAGTCCGAGGTCTATGGCGAAAGATCTGTCCGGTACAGTGAAGGAGATTCTTGGCACGTGTGTCTCCGTTGGGTGTACGGTTGATGGGAAGGACCCGAAGGATTTACAGCAGGAGATTACCGATGGTGATGTGGAGATTCCCCTCGATTGAGTTCGAATTTGAATCTGAATTGCTAAAGTTTATTTCTTTTTGCTTTTTTGTTAAATTAAATGCCTGGTACTATTTTGATATTAAAATAGATTTTGACTACTATTACTCAGACGAAATACAAACATGTGGTTTTGTTTATTATTAAGTTTGAGGAACTGTTGTGGTTTTTAATTTTCTTTAAAATATTTGCTTTAGTTCGCTGTTCTCGTTGGTAATGATTGTAGATTTGAATGTATGATTTGATTAATTTGAAGTTGGGATATGTAGTTCATTTCAGTTATGGAGAATATGTTATGAACAGGAACATGTGTTTTGTCAATACAGGTAATGCTTGTCTCCACTTTTGGATTCATCAGTTAATCTTTTTCAATTATTGAGAATATAATTTTTGGATTATGAAAAGGGTCATGACTGCATGGTGTAAACATTTTATGTGCTGTGCATGTTCATTTGAAGATCAAACTTGAATACAACTTTGGATTGCTAGTTAGGAAATAGGTATTATATTTTGTATATGAAGTTCTTGGCTGGTTTTACTTCTACTGGAAAAGGATTCAACCATGAGAATGAACTTACAATTTTTTCACCTTCTCCTTTCCAGATCTTCCTGTATTTTCACAATTTATATTTAACTGCTCCATTTACTAGAAACTTCCTGTTGAGATATGAACCGGGTTCATTGGCTGCTCCCATAATTTGGCAAACACGTGTTAATGGAAATGCAACTTTACTTATCCTAAAGATTACACTGGATGGTTGACACGTGGAATTATTGTGGACGTTGGATGAAGCTTCTGGAGAGTTCTATTATTATTGACCTTTCACTTGATTATGAGAGAATGAGAAGTCATTCTTGTAGGGTTTTCTCATACCATTCGTTCTGTCTCTCTGGCTGCGCGATTCTTCATAATTCTCTCTAATTTCTTTGTAAAACCAAAATCAAATCTCTGATTTGATATGGTATTGTGATATAGAGTGGTTCCTTTGTGGTAATATTCTTAGTGAATATTTGTGTGAAGTATTCGAGAGGATGTTATGTTGATTTTGATGATTTAGTGGTTGATTCTTTGTGATTCGAGTGGATTAACTGCTGTACTTAGAGAGATAAGTGTTCTTGTTCATTCTTTGTGATTGTTTTGATTCTTGTAACCCTTGTTGTTGCCAAATTTGAGCTTTATAGTGGAACCGAGTATAATTCATAATGTTGGATATTCAATGGGAGATGTATGTGTTGGATGTGGTCATCGAACTTCCGGAGCTTAAGCCGATACATATTGACTGTGTTCTTTTGATTCTGCAATTTAGTTTTACTTTACAAACTTTATGTTTTGTGATCTTGATCTAATATCGTGTGTCCTGGCCTAACACTTCCATACTGGAAGAGGTTATTGGCAAGTGGAGGAATGAATACCAGGAGAGTGTAGAAGTTAATTTTATTATGTTAGCTCGCTGGGAGCGGAAATGGGACCTGTAAATGATATATATCGACCCATCAAAAACTAAGAAAATACCTAATGAGAACTTTGACAATCTATCATTCCAAACAATTGAAAGTGTTGGCCAAAACACGCAATAAAAAATACATCATTAACGAACGTATTCCACAGTGGGTGAGGAATCCCATCCGAACTGGAAAAACGACCAGGAATTTCGAGGGTATAAAAGAATTGATTTTCACGTTCATATTTGGCTAAGGTTTAATAATATACATATGGTCAGAAAAATTTATTGATAAAAAAGTTTTAATAAATATTTTTTTATTGACAATATTAAATATAGAGCAAGTTACTTATTTTGAAAATAGCATATGTTTCATGGTCAAAATTTAAAAAAAAAACCTTCCTTATAAGTATGAATAAGTTATATATAAAGATATTAGTAGAAATAAAAAAAATTAATTACTTTTAAGTTTAGCCAAATATTTAGTGTCTCTTTTAACAAGTAATTTATTTATTTTTATCTCTAATTAGTACAAATTATTTATTATAAAATCTTACTTGTATAATTACAAGTAAAACATGCATCAAATAAAATATCTAATTTGGTAATAAGCTATTCACTTACGTAAATGTCATGAATTTTTTTTTTTTTTTTTTGATAATTGTGGAGTTTTTAACTAAATTTGGACAATTTGACAATGGGCTTGGGCTTTGGATAAAGATGGGCTAACATACATTTCTTAACCAAATTTAACGAAAAGTAATTCCTTTTTACTGCGAATAATTGACCATATGGGTTGGGGCAGGCCTGGGCTATAATGTGCACCTCGAGTTCTTCAATGATGGAATATTGCCAAAGTAGTAATATGGCCGGAGGAGCTGCCTCCACCAGGCAGGCAGCCATGTGCCGTAACACACTTTCTCCAATCAATTTCTTGTTTTAAGCCGAATGTTTGGGTACTGTAATGAACAAACTGAAATATGAAAATGTATTTCAAAAATAATTAAAAACTCATTAATATGGCCTGCAACTAAGGATATAAATGAACAAAATATGAAAAATGTGCTGTGGAAGGATAATGAGGAATGAACAATTGAACATATTGTTTATAGAAACTAATAAAAGAGAAAGAAAGAACGCAAAATGTCTTAAAATAAAAAAGTTATTCCATAGGGAATTATTAAGAGTATTGACTTGTTTTTCTTGAGAAACCAGGTTTAGTAAATGAAAATTCTGGAGAGTTTGGGGGCCATGGCATTGGCACCCCGTTTCCCCGGTGAATATTCACCTCTCACCTCTCATGTTAAAACCAAGCTATGATCACCTTTTCCATGTACTTGGATGTGATGCAGTTCACAAACCTCGATTTATATATAAATTTCGTATGCAATTCTTTATATGTGGCATGCAAAAGGTTTTATTGAATAATAGTATTATAATTTGAGCTTCTTCTTGAGTTGATTAATATAATTTATTTTTAAATATAGGAAAACCTCAATTCATTTGAGGTTATATCTCTGTATATTTCTTCTTCAAATTGAAAATCTGCTATGTTTCCAATTATTCCACATGGATGGAATTATTCGTTGTTATAAAAGACCAATGGAAATGCTAGTTCTACTTTCACCCCTACGAAAGAAAGCTTACTCCCACCAGTGACAGTGCAGTTTCAAACAGGTTTAGCCCAGAAATTTAGACAACCTTCCGGAACAGGGATAGACCTTTCAATGTTTGAGAGGAGGTAGAATTGTCTAAAAAGGGTGACATGGATGTGTTTCCTTTAGCGGTTAAGGCAGAGGCATCCTCCGATAACCAAAGTGGAAGCGTTGATAGTGGATCAAAAAATGTGCAGATAGGCTATGTTTGAGATGGAGAAAGGTGAATATCAGGTTAGGGCAGTGAAGCAAGTATTGTGGATTAATGGCATGAGATATGAGATCTATGGTATTGAAACTTCAGTTGGAGAAAAATGGCTGCAATTTCCCTTATTTTTTAGCAGTAAGGTGCTCATTAGTAGCTTGTGACCAACTGTAACTTTTTGGTCTCAATTCTTGTACTGCAGTGTATGTGCAGTGGGTGTGCAAAAGTATTGAGGTTCCAAACAAACAGGTGCCCAAGCTGCAGACAGCCAGTCGAGCGTCTCTGGGGAGATCAAGGTCAGCAATGGGACTAATGAATGAAAGGATCTGCAAGTTGATTCATTTAGTGGAATTTTCTGTAGCATGCTTCTAACAATCTCTATACATAAAAATCAGGCTTGTTACTATTTCCGATTTGATTCTATTGTTTTACTTTTAACGGTAAGAATTATTTGAAAATCAGGCTTGTTACTATTTCCGATTTGATTCAAAGTAGGATGATTGTCAATTGGAAGTTATCGTTGGTCGCAGTTGGCCGACAGCATTGGCAAACGGTGACTATGATAGAAATTGATTGTTACAATGTCACATCACACGTGATATAATATTTTTTATACGATACTGTAGGAATATATTTCTTGTTTATTACACTACTAATTAAATCATTAACATTTATATTTTTAACAAAATTATATATATAAAAAAACGATAAATTATCTTTTTAATGTAATGACCTTAAAGCGTTTTTTAAAATAAATAAATGGAGAGTGGTTTGCTTTTAGAATAAGGAAATATTAAATTAAGAATATTATTATTTGTAAATACTTTTGAAATCGTCATACGTGATATATATGTGACGGTTAATAATTTGATTTATGATGTAATAAAAAATTACCAAATTAATGTATTGAATCATTAGTAGTCACATTTATGTCATGTATGGCGCGAATACTGTAATGAACGATTGCAAATAACATTATTTTTAAAATAAAGTAACACTAGTAGAAGAGAACGAGTAGATTACGAAAAAGTCAAATCAAAATTAAAGTAGGGTACAACAAACTTTAATGAAAGTTTGTACATTTTTATATCCTTGTTATGAGGTTGACTTTCTAAAATAATGATAGAGAGCTGAATGGCAAACTAACTTAGCAATACTTGTTATGGTGGCAATGGATTGAGCCAGCCAGCTCGGCCCTTATCAGCACGAGCTGAGCTAGTGGCTTGTGGTCAACGAGCCGAGCTTTAGCTCAGCTTGTTGGTTTACAGGCGAGCTCGCCGCTCGTGGGCGCTCATGGGCTCTTCCATTTTTTTTTAATTTTTAATATAAGATAAGAAAAAAACCCAACTTTGGGAAAGTTCACGAGCTGGCTCGTGGCTTACCCCCACGATTCGCTAGTCAAAAAACGAGCCGAGCATGCTAGGCTTGCCTAACGAGCCGGCCTACTCGACTCGTGCTCAAACTCGTCTTTTTGACGAGCCCGAGCGGCTTGTTTGCCATCCCTATTTGAGTATTTTTTTTCGAACTATTCAATCATGTATCGACACGTATTCCTCTGTTTTTGAGCCTATTTGTGTAGCATAATTGGACTGTATTCGTGAAATTCGGTGATGTTTTTCAACATCTTCAACTGCAATAAGCCTAAAATAGATAGATTTGGCCTTTGAACTAACAAAAGGCAACTTTGTACATGATCCACGTATTTTTTCTAATTAAAAAAAAATGAAATTCATGTCAGTAAATTGCTCCGGGGAAATTAAAAATTAATAAATCATAATAATACATGGAATTTTACTTTTAATAAATCTAAATCGATTACTTTTTTTTTTAAATAGTTCGAAGTAAGAATCATGCTACATGTATATCATTGTTCACACCTAGTTTGACACTCCAATGAATTGAAACATTGATTTTAAAAATATATTTTTCAAACAAAGGCTAGATTTTTGACATATAAGAGTGTCAAATAAGATGTACATATTTAAATATGCAAATAGCTTAATTCTCGAATTAAACAATGAGTTTATCAATAGATAATTTGAGTCAACGAAGCAATATTATATATGTATTTAAAAATTGGTAAAATAATCTATCGATAGGGATATAAAGAAGGGTAGGCACTCTTTTGACGGTGAGATTCGCAACCTCACACTTGTACAATTTGACTCAAAGCATTTAATAAAAGAAACACGTGATGAAATATAATTCGTTGTCTTGTCTATTTAACTTACCTAATATAGCCTATAAAAGTTTATTTCTTGAATAGATATATGGTCAGTTGAAGAATACAGCTTAATTTTGTTAAAGTACACATCTTCAATTGACTAGATTAATTCACGACTTATATTTAGAACGTACACAAATCTTGTGTTAATGTTTAAAAACTACGATTGTAATTTACAATTTTCTTTTAGGAGGTAGACAAATCAAGTAGTTAGTTTGTTACAAATTAATTAGAGTTTATATTGATCCACCCACGTTTTAGGTTTAATATAATTTATTTTTTAATTTTTATTTTCGATTTCATATTTTTTCGTAATAAAATAATTTTACGTGAATTCGTAATTTCTTCCAATATTTTAATTATACATTTTTGAAAATAAAAATCATTTTTTTTCTTCTCACGCAATTTATTTTGGAAAAATCAACATTATACTAGGCCACTCTCATAGCATTACTATTTTTCTCTTATTTATATCTGCACTAGGAGTTGCGCCAAGTGACTTCATCCTCCTCTCTCTCTCTCTCTCTCTCTCTTAAATTGTGTAACTTTGTTGAATGCCGCAGATTTTTAGAATAAGCTTATTGAAATTTATCGACTTGTTTAAAATTTTTGTTCTGTTAAACAAACATGAAAATTGCTGAAGAGAAATCTTTAGCCGAAGATAGTGGCGAGTGTTCTTCCAGTTGCAACAACGCTTTAAAGTTAGCACCTCCTCCAGTTCTAAAGGTATCGTTTGAATTTTTATTTATTTTGTTTTTTTTATTTAATCCTTTTCGTTGGTCTCTGTATACGATTACAATATGATTATATGTACAAATATGTATCATTTCTGTGAATAAACTGTGTTTTATCTCTCGAATTCTTTGCTGGGCTATCATCAAGTTTCGTTTTTTTTCCTTGTTATAATTTTTATAATTTTCGTTATTCCCCAGAAAACAGTAATTTTGCGTATTTGGTATGCAAAACTCAAATGGGACTCAAGAGTTTACCTTTTTTTTCTTCGTTATACTCCCCACCAAACGTGCCATAAAGATTCCAAATGTACCAAAAATTTTAGAGGGTGCCTCTAGTTTGATCCATAACGAACCTAGGTTCGGATGCAGCACGAAAACTTAAAATGCTTAAACACATCCATACAATATAGGAAAAAGTTAAGGCGAATTAATACCTGGTTTTGGGAAGAAGTGGTCCTAGGGGAAAAATGTGTGTGTACTCTTGCACTTCTTGACCTGTTGAAGATTAATGGCCTATACTATTACTATATATGACCACGTTGATGTGTATAGTTATTTTTATTATTGAATTACAATGATATCAAGATGGTTATTGATGATAAATTAGTAATTTCATTTACTGGATAGCTTATCTGAGAACTAGTAACGATTATATCTGTGGCTACATTAAATTTTGATATAATTATGATGTTTGATGCTTGAAAGATGATTGGTAAGTTAATTTGTCTGATCCATTATGGATATCTTAGGCTGGAGAATCAAGTGAAATAGTCGAGGAATTGTCAGCTATTCAGAATCAAGGGAGTGAAGGATTAATTAAGAATATATCAGATCCAGCAATTGAGGGATCCATAGAGGATTCCGTGACAATAAACATACCTCCATTGCCAATTCCAACTCCCAAAAGAGTGAATTTTTCCCCAATACCAAGCCCTAGTCATGTTAAAGCTCATGGATCTCCAGATCCCACATTGTCCAAGGGTAAATCAACCATAAGAACCTTTCTTCCTAAACTAAGCTTCAGATTTTGGAATACAAATTCAGAGATAGAAAGGGCTTCCATGCTAGTGCTGGAAGGATCCCCTGCGAGACAAGAGAAAACGTCAATTCCAAGGACATTCTCTCTTACAAACATTTTCAAACCGAAAATGACAAGAACGTCATCTTTACCAGTTACTCCAATTCTGCACTTGAACCAGGAGTCTGCTGATGGAGGGAACATGGACAACACTGTTAATATAGCTGTAAGTACCTGTTTCTTTTTAGCTTGGAAGACATATTAGTAAATGCTAGATTATGTGCCTGTACTCATGGTTTCTCGCTCAAAAAATGGAACAGTCTTACAGTTATTGTGAGAAGTGTGTTATCCTAAATAACTGCTCATAACTTTAACTTTATTTAGTAATTCACAAATATTGGAACATTCCAAATACTGTTTCAATCTTATGCATCTTATTTTAGTTGAATGGAAGAAGAAAGTTATGCCTTTTTATGTACATCTTTCCATACCTAAATTCTTGTAGCTTGTTCATTAATCATTTTCATATTTTTGCTAAGTTTCTCTTATGAAATCGCCATTGCTTCCACCAACCCACCATAATGCAACCCCCTTCTCCTCATCCTTTGGCTACCCGCAGGCTCCCACCCCACAAATCATTGGCTCCTCCATCCCCATCCTCTCCATCCACCCCGATTTGTATGTTAAATTGTTGAAATGAAATTCTCCTCTTCTCTAACTAGATCATTGTGCAGAAAGTTCAGACACAAGTCGGAATACACCGTTCACATTCAGTCCCCGTGTTAAATAAAGATGGAAGCATAAAACTGATGGACCATTTAGGCGATGTATTTCGTGTGATTCCCACAACTCCGCAGGTAGCGGCAGAATGCACAGCCACTGCACCAGTTGCCACTCAATCAATTGATACAAGTAACTATTTCAGCAACTGTAATTATATAATTTTTTCCATTCTTTCATCTGATCGCTAAGTTTGCATTTCGACAGCTTCAGAATCTTTTTACTCTAATAAAAAAAATTCTGAAGGATCTGTATTTCTAACTTCACCTAGTAAAGGAGATCTGACATATTCAGTTTCCACCAGAAACTGCAATATCTTTTAAAGGTCACAGGAAAAGTGTAGGTTTTCATAGACACGAAGTGGATCTTTCGGTTTCTGCCTTATTTTGGACTCACTTTGCATGTTGGAGATCATGGATTACAAGACATGCTTATTGGAAATAAGCTTATGCTGACGATTTCCTTGGAAAACAATGCTGGAACATTTAAGTTATTGCATGTTTGTCTAATCTTAAAAATTTACTCGCACATGATTAGTTAGTTTTAGAATTTTTCTTTTTCTTAATTAAAAATTGAAAATAAGTTACTTACAGTAAAGTAAGAGTTACTTTTTAAATAAATAACTTTCAAATTAAGAAAAAGTAATAACTTGTACTTATTTTTAAACTTAGGAAAACATGTTCAAATTAAATGTACTTGTGATTTGAGTATTGGCTGGAAATATTTAACAGCTTAATTTTGGTTAGAGAATCTATTTAATTATTAAATTTTTAACTGTTATCATTTGTAACCATTTTTACTGCATGTTTGATGCTTTTTTTGACTTTTAATTACCGCCATGGACCTTATGCTAATCTTTTCAGAAGAAAAATATAATTATGGTGAAGACATCCCTCGAGAAGAAGCTGTATGCAGGATCTGCTTGGTTGAACTTGGCGAGGGCCCCGATACGCTAAAGATGGAATGCAGCTGTAAAGGTGAGCTTGCCTTTGCCCACCAGGAATGTGCTCTTAAATGGTTTAGCATAAAAGGCAACAAGACTTGTGAAGTCTGCAAGCAAGAGGTTCAGAACTTACCTGTTACACTTTTGCGAATTCAAAGCACTCGGGCCCGAGGAAATGGAACTAATCCAGTTGAAATTTATCAATATAGGCAAGTACTTGTTTGTCAAATTATATTTGCAATGGAGAGGAGAAGTCTTTTTCTGTTTGAGGCATTTTTTTACGAATATGTCGTGAAGCTGCTCATTTGGCTAAATCAACTATTTTTTGTACATAGTCAATCAACATTTATAAAACTTTTGCTGAATTATAAATGCCATGTCACTGAGCTGAAATACGTGCCAATATATCCAGGGTTTGGCAGGAAGTTCCCGTTCTCGTGATTGTCAGCATGCTTGCATATTTTTGCTTTTTGGAGCAATTTCTGGTAAGTCAAAACAACTTTAAAACATGTTTGGCTAAGCTTGAAAAGAACTAAAGTTGCTTTTAAGTGATTTTTGTTTCCAAACGTGTATAAATAACTTTTTTCTTTTATTCTAAAGTAAATTTTACCTTAATCTCAAAATTACTTATTTAGTTGTAAGTAAACTTTTTAAGCTTATTTGAACATGCCCGTCATGTAATCCTGTCATTGATCCCCGTGTGCAGGTTACAAAAATGGGATCTAGTGCTATCGCAATATCTTTGCCCTTTTCCTGCATATTAGGTCTTGTTGCATCTATGACATCAGCTACCATGGGTACATGATTTTACTTAAAAAGAATTCTAATTCGATTCAAGTTATGTCAATTTGATTTTATTGTTTCCTTGTAGTAAGGAGAAGATATACTTGGATATATGCAACTATTCAGTTTGGACTGGTAGTTCTTTTCACGCAGATATTCTACTCATTGGTAAGACATCTTTCAGAGAAGCTAATATTGACGACTTGCTAAGTGAAGATGAAGACTAGGAGTATACAGGTTAAAAACATTGTTAGTCACCAAACTTATAGTGTTGTTTCACTTTGGTCACGGAATAATTTTGTGTTCTAAATTAGTCAGTTGACTTTTGTTTTTGTTTCTATTTAGGCACTCCGTCTACCTCCATCTGCTAAACTAGTATAAATGCTTGAATAGCGGTGGTTGTAATGGCAGTGTAGTGGTAGTGGAAAGAGGGGAGCTGCTGAGGGTTGGAGAAGAAAGATTTCCTTCAATTTGATATATATTTTTCTCTTTTTCTTCTTTTGTTATTCCTTTGGGAAAACTCATTTTGAAAATTCATTAATCTAAGTTGGGTGACAACTAATGTCTTTAACCCTACAGTATCAATAGATTCGGTTCAGACAACAATCTAACTTATCAAGGCTGATTTTCTAAGGCTTAGAGTTACCTGATGGACCAGTTTATTTCCCTAACTATTTACTAATACACTCTTGACTGATCTGAAACACGAGGTTTGCTTCCGACTCTAAATTCTTTTCTGTGCTGGATCTGTAGCTTCATATGCAGGGAATTGTATCAGTGCTTCTTGCTACTTTTGCTGGATTTGGAGGTGCAATGTGTGGAACTTCTATTGTTTTCGAGTTTATGAGATGGAGGTGGTGGAATACTTGGCCACATCAACAAAGTGATTCCACACAACCGAATCAATCTTCAGATAGCGTTCACACGCCTCAAATGAATTCTCAACAACGCCAAACTGAAACCACAAACGAAGAAATTGACCGTGGGAGCTGACCACCAGCAACCATGAAAAGGTGACGTTGAAGAGAAAGTACAAGCACTTCACGCTTGTACAGATGTTATGTTAGCTAATCGAGCGTCAAATTGTGACTCAACCTAATAGTATTTTTCCCTAGTTGTCTGGTTGTTGTAAGTGAATAAGCTAAAGAACTCTGTAAATATGTGCCCCTCAAAAATTTTCATAGGCGGGTTCTGATCTTATTCGTAAGGAAGCTTGTTTCAATTTACCCCATAGGTGTACGTGACATTTAATGGGTATGCCTTTTTATTTAGATTTCGTTATCCCTTCTTTATGCTCGCCAAAAAAAAATAAGAAACCGAGTGCCGAACTTGCAACATCATAATCATTACAGGGCAGATTTCTCAATCTTCAACGACCGAGGTTTTTTTCCCCCCCCAAGTAATTTAGCATCAATTACATAATTCTGTTTACATATCCCTTTGTTTTTGAAGTAGATCACATCACACTAATGAATTCGTATTTTTTCTATTCTTCTCTGTATCATGTACACGAAGGGACAATCACTCAAAGTGGCAAAATATTCCTACGTTACTATGTAAAACTGACTGCAAGGAGGGGGATTTTAGTAGAAGATACGAATCTTTTCGTCGTTCTTGATAGGGTCAAATATAAGATATTGTACTTGACCTCGGTTGATCACGAGTTCAACCAGTGCCAAGAATCATCTTTTATAATTTTTGATACATGTTTAATTATAATCAAGATCCAAACTTGCAATCTATTTCCTCAATCCTGGTCAAGAAAAAACCTTTTTTTATTTGTTCGTTATGTTACTAGACAAGTTTTTGAGTAGTCCTTTTTTCTCAAATTTTCAAACTATTTTGATTAGGAAATGGAACCCTTTTTATGTTGAATCGATGGATTTAAATTGTACCAAAATCATTTTATCATCGTAGTTTTCTATCTTTGCAAAATGGAAACTCGAAGGAAAAGATTTGTTCAAAAAGAGTGTTGTCCCTATTAGCACGATTACTGAAATGATATCCAATAATATGATGCACAAACTAATTGACATTGAAATTTGACTGCCTAATGATTTCTCGTACACTAGATAATCATACTTTTCTGTCCACAAACTTGAAGAAAAAATATCAAAGGGCTGTGACAGCATCAATAGTAGCCAAGTTCTTCCTCCAAATTTAAGCAAACCATTAGCTGCCTTAACACTGTCAAAAGTTTTCTAGCCACCTTAAAGTGCACCTTTCACCTTACTCAACATTTATTGCCCATCTCAAGTGTGTGTGTGCGTGCGTGAGCGGGGGAGAGAAAGTTTCTTTTCTTTTTTATTTTTGTTTTTGCAGAAAGAAAAATCTTCCCAGTCAATATAAATAAAGCTCTCTCCATTTGAGTCCTTTCATCTATAATCAAGGAGTTTCTTCATTGATCTTAAAAGCCTACAAGAAAGGGAGGGGAAAAAAAACTGCAAAATGAAACAGATTTTCTCAACATTCCCTCTCGTGTTCTTCTTCTTATTCTTCTTTCAGTGCACTCCAGCTCTTACGCAGAGTCCGGCGCCGGCTCCTGCACCGCCAGCACTGGTTCCTGCACCCCCAGCGACGGCTCCTGCTTCTGGTCCCACGGATGTCACGGCTATTCTTGGAAAGGTCGGTCATTTTACGACATTTATTCGACTCCTAAAAGCCACACAATTGGCTGATCAACTCAATACACAGCTTTACAAGTCAAACCAAGGTCTCACTGTATTTGCTCCCACTGATGATGCATTCAGTAACCTCAAACCGGGCATGTTAAACTCCCTCACCGATGAACAGAAATATCAGCTGGTCCAATTCCACGTCCTACCTTCATTTTTCTCCGTCTCCCAATTACAAACCGCAAGCAATCCACTACGAACACAAGCTGGAGGTAGCGATGGACAATTTCCGTTCAATGTCACTACAGCTGGGAATCAGGTGAACATAACAACCGATATGGTTAATGCAACAGTGGCGGATACAGTATATACCGACAAGCAGCTAGCCGTATATGAGGTTGATAAAGTACTTCTTCCGCATGGTCTTTTTGTACCTCCCCCGCCACCTCCTGCACCATTAAAACCCAAAAAACGCCCAGCTTCAGATTCTACTGAATCTAGTGATACTCCTCATGTCCAAGTCGATGCTTCTGATGGAATTCATCAGTCCCAACATGCATTGCGTGCAACATCCAGTATCGTCCTTGTTTTGGCAGCGTTTATTTGAGTTCGTAAACAGTGTGTGAGAATGGAGGTCTTTGTACTCCTGCTTGTATTATCTTTGCCGAATTAAATTCTCGTGCATTCTGTCATTATGCAACTATCATTCTTTTCATTTTCAATGTATCAAATTCATGCCTTACAATAAAAATTAAAACCCCAAAAATGCATACAAGAATCATTGACGGTCTTCTACAAATAATAGATTTCGTAATTTTTCTTTGGTCACTTTAATATAATTGAATTTTATTTCGACAACTCGTGATGGTTTGATGGATGCTTCAAACTGCAAAACAGAACAAAAGTATCCACAAGAAACTGAATCACAAGCCAAGTAACGTTCATGCGTGGTTACTGCCTTTCCAACAAATAAACTTTGTTCGGAGTTACAAGTGGTGTCCCAATTTTACATACCATTAGGCCAGCCATCGAGTTTGTTGGTCCCCGATCCATCTATTGCAGTTCGAGTATTTTGCAAATGAAACCATTTGGATCCACATAATTATTGATATCAAACCCGAACTAAGACCATCAGTTTTGATTTGAGACAATACGAATTATCTTTCCAATATTTAAAATAGAAGAAATAAAATGTCACCAAATACATATTTCAGCACTTTTTTAATCCACTTCAAATATGCCACCAAATAACATCAAATAATTAGCATAATAACATTCAATTTCAATTGTGGATCTGTGTGCAAAGTCTCAAGAAGATCTCGTGGGACGTGTTAAACATTAAGTGCGGTTAGGAGTGGCTACGAATAAAAGTTATATGATTCAATTATTCAAATGAATTAAGATGATTGATTAGAGTGCTCACTACTTGGGACTTGCAAACTTGCTACTTGTTAGATTTGGTTATTGGGTTAAGGGTGAATAAATTGGAACTTGTTAGGTTTGGTTATTGGGACTTGATCAGTTCTCGATTTTGATTCTTTATTTATTTATTTATTTTTTTAAGAATCGGACCGAAACATCTGATTACTATTCCGGAAGTTCAATTCAGGTTAAAATGTCCACCCTTACATACCATTCTTATGACTCTTCCTGCGACCCTCATCTGATATCTCTAGAAAATGAACAAGTTGGCCTTGTGAACTACTTGATGTTGGAGAATTTTCAAAATAATTTCATTGGGCATTAGGAAATGGTTCTAAAGTGAACAGCACGTGTTATTAAACATGACGAAGCGGGCGACTTTCTATATGAGCAAAAGAAGATGTAAATTGCTTGGCCATATCACCTATGGGGGCCAGGGCAACCCTTGTTTGTTGGAGGTCGCGCCAGGCATGCAGCCTGGATTATGCTGCATGTTGGTGGCCTCCCCACCTTACATGAGGGACTGCCAATGCTCTTTGTATGAACAAGTGCTTTTGTTTCTAACTGGTTTCATATCCAAAATTCAAATTTTAACTTGTACTCGTTGTCATAGGTCTTTTGCAACGTGCACGTTGTCATTACCATTTTGACAACTTGCAATGCACATTACTGTTATTTTTTAACAAAGTTCCTTCGAACATTGTAGTTTTGTATCTATTTTTCGAAAAAAAATAAAATAAATTTTTAGTATTGTTATTTCACAATTGAGTAATGTTATTTAGTCTCATTGGGATTATAATCCCAGTCTATGTGGTGTTGGTTGTTAGACTAAATGAATGATATAATTAAATATCACTTATCATTTAATGTCATATTAGCGCCATATAAATTGAGTCAGTGGAGCTAAATATCATTATTATTTACAATTTACTCTCATTCCGCAATAGTCATTAAATTTATTTATGCAATAACAATGAGTACTAAACAGGTCATCACAATATTCATCATATCGTAAACAGATCGAAAATTCTGGAAATCTTCGGGGAAAGGGTGACTGACATACTGACAGTTCCTTTCCACCATTTCTTCTTCAAATTGTTGAAGAGCCACGAGAATAAGCAATTAACTATCACGAGCACGCATTAAGCACATATCCAATGCATTCTAGAAGTCTAGACTCTTTAAGGTTATTCTCAATAATTCTTGATTCTTCCATGTCTTACCTACAATCCAAGATAACCTTAACAACCTCTTGATTCATCTCCAACCACCTTAATGATTTTCTTGCAAATTTGTTATTTGATGCCGTAGATGAACTAGTTGACGTGCTAAAATTATGGCGTGGCAGCCTAGTTGAGATAAGATTAGTTGGTTACAGAAAATTAAACGATCAAGGCCAGCTTTTGAAAAAAGACATACCACGAGCAGAATCCAATAAGAAATTATATCTGACAAAGCAATAATCGTATGGACAGACACAAAAATTGAATTAAAATTCGTGAAATGAATTAGTTCAATAAAGATAACACCAAAATTGATTTCTTCATATGTAAAACAGCACACAATACTTAAAAAGACTCATAAATTCAATTAGGGGGCAGACACAAAAATTGGATTCAAACTCAATTAACATACCAAGAAGAAGTCATTAAAAGTAGGTGAACATATCCACTGCTAATATGCCTTGGTTACACACGTACACATTATCCTTTTCGGTTAGGATTCTCCCTATTATGTATGCCTTAGTTACACATATAATCAACGCCTGTTACTTTTTCTTGTCAAACACACCTGTATTCCCCATTGGCATATAAAGCAAGGGCAATGGAGTAAGCAACCTTCATCAAAGTTCCTCGAAGGACACCTGAGTTGTTCCTTTTGGAATCTTATTCAGTACAATAGCAACAGCTAAACTGCTTCCATCTACCAGCTTGACTTTTAGCTTGGGGTGTCTTCTTTCCAAAAAAACTCACCAATTCCATTGAGTTCTTCTTCCTGTGATCAAAATACAGAATACACACGACTCTTTGGTGATGTTAAAAGTATTTTAATAGACAGTAGAGCTCTGACTTACCTGATTCAATAGACCCAGGCTCAACTTAATGTCCTTTTCCCTCAGCTGCCAGTATGACTTTCTCGATCAAATTATTGATTGATTCTCTTTGCCATTGTATGTAAGGTTTCAACAACATGAAATTAATCATGTCAATAATTACATGCATGTCTACATATAAAATGACGCAAACATAGCTTCTTACCTGGATCTTATATTTTGGAATGGCCCAGGTTTGTAAATTTAAATCTTATATAAATTAATAATGCATACATGTAGTTTGTGCAATCTACACGTATAGCATGCTACATGCATGTAGACAATCCTTTATGAAGGCAACAGCATGCGAGAAATTTCTTTAAGATCACATGAAGGAACAAAGACGAGTCCAATTCTTTCTGCTGCTGCTAATACCAGATGATAAATAATGCATTTACCATTACGCATCGCATACGACATATGGACGAGGCTGTGTCACATCCATTGATGATCCAGTTTGTTTCAATTAAGTCAAGTCCTAAATTTAGAGCCTCATTCAGCGGTCCTAGGCACGCTTTAAATAAAATTTAGACACTCTTTCAGCTGTCCAGCCCGACCAACTAAATCATCCATAATGGCGTAATACTTCATAGTCCACTCAAATTAGTCACGCTTCATGCTATCAAACAACTGAAGGCTCTGATCCACTTGACCAGCATTTGAGCATGCAGTTAAAAATGGCAAGAAAAGAAACTTCATATGGTTTCACTCCTATAAACAACAAAAATCATGTTTCTGATTTCACATAACAATCTGAAGTATCATTAAGAAAGCAAGCATGAAAAGATATGGAAATCTTTATGAAATGAACAAGCCTGACAACTTAATAATCTCAAAGTAGCGAAGAGCTTTCTCAACATGTCCATGTATTCCCCAACCTCATATCATTACACTCCATGTACGAATATATTTCTCCTTCATCTCCCACGAAACTTGGCTAGCTGACTCAATATACCCACATTTTGCACACATATCCATTAGAGCAGTTCCAACAGAAACATTCAACTGAAACCCATTATTTGAAACATAATAATTATCCTTTTGCCTATCTCAAGTGCCCGAATTTTAGCACAAGCAGAAAGTGTAGAAACAATGGTCAACTCATTTGCCCAGACGCCTTCCTTCTTCACCATCTTCATAAACATATCTAACGCCTTTTCATGCATCCAATTCTATGATAACCCATTAACAATTGTTGTCCAAGAAACCACAGTCCTCTCCTCCATTTGGTCAAAAACCTCAACAGTCTGTTGCACCCTTCCCATTTCTCATGCTATTCCAAGACCCAATATTTCTCTGGCATAACCTCGAACAACTCTAAGCCCTTCAACTCCTCATTTTTGCAACATCCATTAATTATCACATTCCACAAAAGAACACACTCAACCTTATTTCTCCAAGTACTTTCAGAGAAAACTTTCAAAGCATGCCCCCAACAACTCCACCTTCACATACATATCAACCAAAGAAACCCTACAAAGCAACCCAAATTAAAAACAAAAAAATAATCAGTAAAAACCAATGTTCTAAAATGCGCCGCCTAGGCGCGATGCGGGTCGAAAACGCGTCGAATTTGGCCTATGCGTGTAAAAATGCGTCCCACCTAATCCCGCCTAATCCCCCTTTTATTTTTACTTTTTATTTATTTTTTATTTTTTATGATATATTAAAAATCTATTTTTTATATAAAAATATATTTAATACCTAAAAAATAATTAAAATAATTTTAAAAGTACGAAACGCAGTATGACGTCTATTCTCCGCATTGACACACTTAAACTTGTGATTCTTGATTCTCGACCTCAACGCATTACGC
>CAIGRL010290085.1:0-25634 GCA_903798325.1 Fraxinus xanthoxyloides
AAACGATAAATTTGTCGTTTTAGGTGTTTTCAGTTATAGTCAAGTTAAAATGTTCAAAACGCGTTTTGGGTGTTTTCAAAATAATTTTTCAAAACGACAAAAAGAACACATTTTCAGCAATCTCAAAATGGACACTCAAAACACCAAACTCAAAATGAATTCAAAACTCAAAACATAAAATTGAAACACTAAGAGAATAGCCCCTAAGGTTTTTTGGGCATAGAAATCAGTTTCTACATTCATATGAATTTGTTATTATTATTATTTTTTTAACAATTCATATTACCCAATCTATTATACATATATCTAATGATTTCTAATACACAACCCAAAACATCACACCTAGGCATTAATAAGTATTAAATGCAAGCACTAATGAGCATTAAATGCTCCAAGAAAGGTATATCTAAAGGTGATTTGGACATTTCACATCCAAAAAGTGATAATTTTTTAGCACCATTTGTTAAAGTAAAAACTTTTGGTGTATTTTAAAATTTTGTGATATTTGTTGACCCCAAAAAATGTTCCACTAACATGGCCAACAAATTTCAAGGTCTCTCATGTCCATATAAGCTTAGTTCCCGCACACTTGGACAAACCGTTAGTCACACGTGATCGTCTCAGGAAGGGGTGGAGTTGGACATGCACGCTTCCCAAGTCAGTTGGAGAAATAGTTATATGAGTGTGGGAGAGCTTTAAACATGAGCCTCCAATATAAAAAGGGAGTCGGCTTTGGGGAAAAACAAGTGAAAGATAAGGTAGCTAGATTATAGCTTTAAAAGTCTAAACTTGCATTACCTTTGAATGACACTAAATGTGACATTTTATACTTATGGGAGAAGAATGAATGCCGTTGGATGATAATGCATGTGGCCTCATCCAAATGACTAGCCTTTCTTTTCATAGACATCAATGAATCAAAGCTTTACAAGCTAATACCATTTTTATATCCATAAGGCATAGCTTTTGGCATTGGACTTGACCAAATAGGTTGGCAGTAGCAGTTAGTTGTCCTATCGATTGCATAATACAAGATTTGAATCGACTCTTCTATGGGGTTCATGTGTAATGGGGTCAGTTCAGCTTCGCCTCACGGGAGGAAAATGGGTCGTCCTTGCTAAAAGGGTCGGTTTTGCTTCGCATCGTGTTAGTCTACAGGGCGTGAGATCTTTGAACCATTGCCACATAGGATGGTTGAGACTACGTAGGAGTCATTTGTAGAGAGGTGTAACAACAAAGCCTAAAGTCCAGGTATGATTATTCATATAATGCACGGACTTTCAAGATTGAAGAAAAAGGATGTGGTCGTAACAACAATTTGGGTTTGAAGAACAAGGGCATCACTTGCAAAAGGCTAGATCTAATGAGGCGTGCCCTAAAGGGTGAGCCGTTTGATGAAATTGAAGCTTATTATAAGGCTAAATAACATGAGGCGATGCCCTTATTGTAAAGGGTGACCCGCTTTGATGAAGATCGTGATAAGGCTAAATTACATGAGGCTATGCCCTTGTTGTGAAGGGCAAGCCGCTTTGATGAAGATGAAGCCTGTGATAAAGCTAAATTACATGAGGCGATGCCCTTGTTATAAGGACAAGCTGCTTTGATAAAGTTGAAACCTGTGATAAGGCTAAATTACATGAGGCGATGCCCTTGTTGTAAAGGGCAAGCCATTTTGATGAAGTTGAAGCCTGTGATAAGGCTAAATTATATGAGGTTATGCTCTTGTTGTAAAGGATGAGCTGCTTTGATGAAGTTGAAACACATTGGGCAATGTACTCTAATGATTTGAAAGAAATTCTAGTTCCCTAAGTAAAATAGCTGGGTGGCACAAATTGTGTATGCATTCAATGCACAATGATGGTGGTCTGTTATGGTTGCTGCAGTATTGCCTATTTCTAGGCTCCTTGCTCATTCCCCTACCTCTTTCCCTGAACTGATTAAGTTGTCTTTGGGCCTTAGATTCGACCTCTTCTATGCCAATGAGGACACTGCATTTAATATGGCAGTGGCTAGTGCTTGGCTAAGGTGGGGGCAATGGTATGCCCTGCTTGGCTCCATTGCTGGTTTACCAAGTGTGATACATGACCTTGCCACTATCTCTAAGGTTGTGGGAGTCCTAGCGAAGTTCGATTGCGATGGTCAATCAATTCCTCGTTGACAATTTTGTTCCTCATCATTTCCACCAAGGCATCATAGGAGGTAGGATTCTTGTTTTGTACGTCTCTCCAAAATAGGGTATTCATGTTAAGGTATCTTCTCATAGTCGAAAAGGCTTCCCTATGCGTGACTTGCTCGCAATATGTCATTTCATTCGTGAATCGAGCTAGATTTTTAGAGTTTCGCCTGCCTGCTACCTCATGTCTTGCAGCCTCGGAATTGGGGCTTTTCCTTCTTTACTGGACAAATATTGGTTTAAAAAGGCCTTCTTGAGTTCTAGCCAATTTTTGATGTTGCCGCCAAAATATGGATATAACAAAGTTCAGCAACTTCAGTCAATGTGAGATGAAAAGCTCTGCACTTTAGCACCGGCGAGGCTCCTCTTATATACATATAGGTCTTGCAATTGTTCTGGTGCTTCGCCGAGTTACCCTTTCCTTTATATTTAGGTATCTTTGGTGGCAAGAAGTGATCGGGAACAAGGGCGCTTCTCAACTCCTGGGAAAATGGAAGAGTTTAGTCATCATCGTCCAATTCAAAGGATCTGCATGGACCATCAAAATCATTACACTCGGCTTGGTAACGAGGGGATCGTGAAGTTTTCGCTTCATTTCTCAAGTTCACAGCGTCTCTTCTCTCTCGCCTACTCCTATGTAGGGGAGGAAGAGGAACCCCCGAGATTCATATTCTTGATTACGGTATGGTCCTCTTTGAATTGGGAGGGTTGGCGAGGCCTATTTCCAAGCCTTGATGGTTCGATCAAATCAAAATCACTAGTGGGATCTTTGGGGTCCACGTTCTTCAGTATATTCTGGGGGGAAGTTATCCTCCTTAGGCATGTCGTCACCGGGTCAGCTAGTGGTGCAACTTGTGGATGTATCCATTCTCACTTCCCTTTTCATTGGACTGAGCTCCCTTCTATGCATTTGGGGCTAGGTTCCTGCGTCATTTTTCTTGCCTTCCTGGGAAAACATTCCCCGCTGAGCATTCGATATCTCACATGTTGGTGCATTTACATGAGCAACTATTGCATAGTAGTATTCTGCTGGGCTATGTTCATCATGTTTGTCTGTTTCTACCTAGTGAACCATAGTGCTTGGAACCCATAATGTGTTCTTGACTTTGAGCTAAAGACAAATTTCTAAATGATTCTTTTCTGCAGCATTTCTTTCTTTAAGAACCAGGTCTTTTTTCAAGGTTCTGCTTACTTTTGATGGCTTTTACCACAAGGACACTCGTGGTTATAGTGTTGCAATTTTCCACAACGGCTCCATTCTGTTGACCATAAAAAAATGTTCCACAGACGTGGCCATCAAACCCAAAGGCCTCTCACGTACACGCAAGCTTGGTTCCTACGCATTTGAACATACCGTTAGTCACAAGTGGTCTTCTCAAGAGAGGGTGGAGTTGACAGCGCGCGTTCCGACGATCAAGTCAGTTGGAGAAATAGTTATATAAGTGTGGGAAAACTTTAAACTTGAGTCTCCAATATGAAAAGAGGGTTGATTTTGGGAAGAAACAAGTAAAAGATAGGGTAGCTATATTATAGTTTTAAGAGTCTAAACTTGCATTACCTTTGAATTGCACTAAGTGTGAGCTTTTATATTTGAGCAAGACGAATGAAGGTCGTTGGATGACAATGCACGTGATCTCATCCAAATGACTGGCATTTCTTCTCATACACATCAATCAATCAAAGCCTTAGATGCTAATACCATTTTTGTATCCATACGGTCCAACTTGCAGCCTTGGACTTGACTAAATAGATTGGCGGCGATGGCGATGGCGATGGCAGTGGCAGTGGCAGTGATTTGTCCTCTCAATTGGAAAATACAAGATCTAGATCAGCTCTTCCATAGGGTTCTCGTGCAATGGCGTCGATTTAGATTTGCCTCGCGGGGGAAAACGGGCCATCTGTACTCGAGGGTAGTAATTGACGTTTTCAATTTTCTAATTTTCTGGAACATTGGTTTTGAGTCTTTTGACGATACACTGATTCTAAATGACCCTTGAAAGTTAGAAAGTTTTATTGAAAACATTAAAAAATCAAATGGAAACAATCATATAATAAAATATAAAGTCTGAAGAGACCAAATTTTAATTTAGGTAGTAAGGGCAAAGTCTTATTAAATCATTGATTGGATTCGAAATTTCTATGAGTGGGCGAAATTCATACAAAATAAAAAATTGAAAGCTTGAAACAATAATTATCAATAAAATAAATTAGGGTCGCTATAAATTGAAGAGCTTACTGCAATTTTCTCAATGGTTTACATGTGTACGTCGTTCAAGTCTTTTTCTAGTCAACCAAAAAAACGTTAACATTGGTTGTCATACAATATATAGTCAGTGAAATATGCATTTAGTAAAGTTTTGGGCAAGTCTTTAGTAAACTATGTTATGCCATGTTTATGTGATTCGTGTTATTAAGTAATATATATCAATTTGCATGCTTGAGTCAAAGAAGATGTCAATTTTTTTATAAATTAGTTGGCAAAGTACGTATGACTAATTGTGATTTGAAACACGCTTAGACAGACTTTTGAATTAATTGGTTTGATTGGCATTGGATAATTTTTGAGTTTCGCTAATCTACTAGGCTTACTCAAAAATAATATATTAATGAATTGTAAAGTTGTAAATATAGAATGGAGTCATCGCATTGGCTCAACTCGACTCAGATCGATTTTAGGGGAGAGCCGAGCTTGACTCGTGTGGACACAAATTGAGCCCGAGCTTGACCCGTGTCCAAAAGTAATACTAGATTCGGTCCATTGGCTCGTGGGTCTTATGAATCGAGTGGAGTCGAGCCAAGCAGCCCATGCGCCCGTCTGTTTTTTTTTCTTTTTTCAAGTAAAAATTGAAATCCTCACCTTGTTCCATGTTTGGAATCAGCTACTTTAAAAGTAGAGTAGGTTAAAATTGTAAATGAATAAGATAGTACATGTACATTTTTTTTTCTAAAAAGACAAAAATAATAATAATAATTTAACGTAAACGGTAATTAACATTTACCAATTATGAAATAATTAATTGACTAAGTTCTTGAAATGCTTTGGCTAACAATCTGTCCACCTCCCAGTCCTTTCAACATATTAAATATAATGTGTCTTCTTTATGGCTTGATTTGTAGAAGTCTTGTTCGGTAATCAAACATAACCGTACGTCCGTACACATAATAAAAGCAAACTTTGATTCTAATGTAGATATTGGGCTGCTATATCATAATTGAAACAATTGAATATTGACCATTGTTCGTTCTCCACCACCTAGGAATGTCAAATTTGTTCTTTCTTTCTTTCTATCTAAAATACTAAGTACGCCTTGAGCACAATACTTAGTTAATTATTACGATATTCTACATTCGATCATATTCATATCAAGGGATGGTAATGAGACAGATATGGGATGGGTCGATCAATCTCACTTCCATCCTGTCGAATATTTTTATTACCTTACACCATACTCATACTCGTACTCGGTTAAAGCAGAACAGGGAGGGGAGGGGAGAGTTCATTGCCCCATTTATCGTCCCATTTATTTTTTCTTTTTATTTTTTGTTTTATTTTTTTTATGTCTTTAGTTAATAAATATTATTACTTTTTTACTAATTTGTTAAAAACAACTTATGTTCTATTTAAAAATTATGCTAAATTTATTATTTTTGTTCGATAAAAAATTTAAATTTGAAATTAATTTTAAACGGAACGAGTAGCGAGATGGAGATTATGTTTCTCGTACCCATTTCGGGATAATGACTCTCGCCCCATGCCCGCCCCATGTACCAGGTTAGGCGGGCATCCCCGCCCCATTCGAGGCAGGGCCCAACATGTATCGGGTTGAGCAAGTTTTATTGTCATCCATATTCATACCATAGGTAAAGGAAGAAGAAGCACTAGAATGTTAAGCAACTTTCAAGAACTAATGTTACTTCATAAATCATTGTCGTCTTGTGAAGACGAATCAAACTTAAATCCTCTTCGTCATACTCAACCTCCATTGTTTCCAAATCAGCTACGATTTCCTTGAACGCCGATAGATGACCTTCCAAAGATCCACCTTCCGTCAAGCGATGAGAATACAAACGGTGCTTCAAGTGTAACTTACTTGTCAAGCTCTTTGTCATACAAAACTGCTCCAACTTTAACCCCAATGCAGTGACACTTTTCTCATTTACCATGTCCTAAAGAATCTCATTAGAAAGATGAAGATATATCTGAGATAGGGCTTTCCGATCCTTCCGTTGTTTCTCCTCCGCAGGTGTTGTTTCAGGCATTCTATCAATCCTCAACAAAGCATCATCAAGATCCAATTGAGCAAGAACCGCTCGCATCTTGATTTACCACAATGAAAATCTACTGTTGCATTCCAAAAGCGGAATTTCAAATTTCACAATTGTCATCCCTGAACAATCGACCTTGTTCCAACCTCACTTTAATAATCAATTTGGACCTCCCAAGAAACCTTGACTCTGATACTACTTGGTATGAATCAACTCTGATATCAACAATGTTTTGATATCACTTGTTAAGAAATCAACCAAATAATTAAAAAGGAAAATTATGGACAATATGAAAATTTAGTGAATTACACAACAATCAAGTAAATTGTAGAAGAGTAGAATTCATTATATCAAAAAACAACCAATTGTATAACATGATTTGATCTTCTCAATCTAATCTAAATAATTATCTCTTGTCTCTAATTTATACACAAAGATCTAATTGTTGTAATCTCTCTTTTCTCACCTTAATTGTGCCATACATTGTGGAATATTTATAAAAGTCAAATCTCGAAGTTGTAGAGTCCAAAATGAAGTAGAAGTCCCGAAATCTGGATAGAATAAGAAAACTGCGAAAAACACAATTTCGGGCCCGCCCAGCCCTACGTCAAAGTCTCAGTCACTGGCTTGCTAAAAATTTCCTCTTCCAATTTTTGTTTTCTTTTCGTTTCCATAGTATTTTACTTTATCTCCAATTCCTTAATTCAATCAAACTCCAAAAATCATGATATTTGATTTCTAATCAAACCGTACCAAGATTAAACAAGCTTCCTTCATGCAACAAATTTCTCAATCACATATTTTTTTTGTCACAAAACCTAATAGACCAAAAACAATGCATAGAATTAATCGAGGAATGAGCAAATATGATAAGTGGACTACGTCGGTCAGGTATGTTTTGTATTCTTTTAACTTGGCATATTAAGCCCTTGTTGGTCGTTATTTTGAGAAAATTGAGTTTTAAATATTGAATTTTTTGAAAAATGTGTGGTTAAAAAGTATGTAAAAAATATTGAATTTACATGCAAAATATTTTGTTATGTAAATGTGCAATTGAAAAGAATATGAGAATTAAAAAGTTTTTAAATAATGGTTGTCAAACACGGCCTAAGAAATCTAGAAACTTCTCTTAGTTTAAGAACGAGATTGGTTTCCTTAGTTTTTCTTTGTAATTATCCCAACCTTTTAATTATGTAGCAAATAATGTCTAAAAATCGATTCGAGCATTGATTGGAAAAATGATAAAAGTCCAGAGTTGAACCGAATGCCAAAATAAAATAAATAAATACACACAAACAATAGAATAATATAACAACAATAATTTTTTTACATTGTAGTACTACTAATTCAAAGTAAATATAAATTCAAGTTTGTAAGTTAGATTTATTATCTTATAATTTATTTTAAATCTTCAAAAACTAATCATTAATATGTCTAAATTAATTTGCTTTGTTCAACTGAAATTGCTTGTGCTTTGGGGCCATGATTTGTTAATGTAGAGAATGAAGTAAACCATTAAATATTTAAAATTTCAATTGGCTACAATTATTCCACGTCGGATGATCAATAAAAATGTGTAGGATGAATCTCTTCTAAAAGGCACTTTGAAAATCATGGCCCCAAAGGAGGCTTGACAACCCTTAATCTCATTATACTTGAATCTTATTTCATACCAATTTCAGAATATTAAAAAATTTGAAAATTGAATTCTCATCTAAGAAATGCATTTATTTTCACCTGAGTGTTAAAAAAAACATCTAAACTCGTCTCGATTGCTTTTCCTCTAGGCTTTTTTCACGCATTTGCTTTTATCATAAAATATCGAACGAAACGCTTGTTGTACTTTCCATTTAAATCCAATAATTTTCATATTAAATTTGAAACCTCATTAATCAATCTTGTCCTATTGGTAATCTCTATATATCTTGAAAAGAGAATGCCATTTATAGAACTCGATCTCGACATCTTGACTTCCTTTTCATATAAGAGTTTTATCTTGAAATTGTGCATTGCTAATAGTACCCTTATGAGCCAGAGACCTCACGACTTTAGGACAATAATCTTCCCAACTCTCTTAGGCCAGCATTTCAAACTTTCTTATAACTTGTGTTACTTACTTTGCTATTTTAATTAATATTCTATTATACAATTACCTATTTTTTCTATAACAAGATTGCCCTACTTAATAGTCAACCAAATGAATCAATAAAGATATGTTAATTTAAAATAAATAACAATAATTCTTTATATTAATTATATCCATTATGAAAAATAGAAGTCGAGCATGTTTTATAGTATAAAAAAATGTTTGGTGTGTCGAACAAACTATATTCTTCAAAGTTACATGCAGTTCTTGTTATTTCATTATATTTTAATTTGGTTGGTTCAACGAAGATGTATTTTTGTACATATTAGGTATTAAAGTATGACTACCTGCGATTCGGAACACGCTGAAATAGACTTTTAAATTAATTGGTTTTATTTGATTTGGTACGTTATGATTTCCACTCATGTTGGCTACATTAGAAACAATCTATCGATGGAAAAAGCACACAAGTTTTAAGATTTATAATAGTAGAAAGAGAATACCACCCATTTAAGGAAAATAATGTAAATAGAAGCAGGTATTCAAGGATGAATTCATGATCTGAAAAATTTTTAAGTCGGATTAATGTGTAAAAAGTTCACATGTAAAAACAAATAGTATTAGAGCATTGCTACGTTAACACGTTAAAAACAAGTTCAATGACAGATTTTCAAACAAACACTTGAAAAATTCTTATTGGAAATTTAAAAAAATAATACAAAACATTGCCAATCTGAAACAAGCTCCAATCACTAAGTCCCTTCGTTTGGCTTTTTCCATAGTATTAAGCAAAATTTTAAATGGGTTGGCTCGGGGATGGGTATGGGACGGGTCACCCATTCCCACCTCCCGTCCCGTCGGGTGTTTTTGTTACCTTATCCCATCCCCATACCCGGTTAAAGCAAGACGGGACGGAGCAAGTTCACTGTCTCATATATCGCGCCATTTATTTTTTTCTTTTTAATTTTTATTTATTTTATGTCTTTAGTTAGTAAATATTATTTATTTTTTACTAATTTTGTAAAAATAACTTAGTTCTCTTTAAAAATGATGATAAATTTATTATTTTTGTTCGATAAAAAAATTTAAATTTGAAATTAACTTTAACGGGAGGAGACTATATTTCTCGTATCCGTCCCGTACCAACTTTGGGGTAATGACCCTCACCCCCGTCCCTGCCACGTTTACCCGATTAAGCGGGTAATCCCTGCTCCATTCGAGGCAGGGCCTCACGAGTATTGGGTTGAACGTGTTTTTTTGTAATCCTTAGGTTAGTCCCCCTATATCCGCCGCTAATGGTAAGTGTTGGCATGGTAAGTTTTACAATACTAACTTCTAACTTGACGTGCCAAGAAAATTCGCAATTTTTCTTAGTTAGACAATGAGGGTTTATTTACTTTTCATTGATTTTTCTTTATTTTCTTTTGAATTCTTGAGAAATAGTAAGTTCCTCAATTAAGAAGACGAAAATGTCATAGAGTCGCATTAAATTAATAAAGTAGAAATCATGTAACTAACTTTGATTTTTACTAGAGAAATTCAAATATCTATAGTCATTGGCAACTAATTAACAAGACTAATAAAAACCGTGATTTTGGTCATTGGCTTTATAATTAAAGTATGACTGATAGTAATTTTCTAGTATAGCTTCTTGTTTGAAAAGTTCTTGGATTAGGTGCGTTCAAGCAAATTGACTTTTTTTACATTTTAATAAGTAATTAACAAAAATAATTAAATAAATTTGAGTCAATAGACGCCACAAAAATACAAAAAAAAATATGACTTGATCATCACTGCACATTGAGGAAGACAAACATAGAAATTGCATAGAATTAAGGAGAAAATATTGCAGTCCACATGGACTGCAAAGAAATTGGACGATTTCATAAGGAGTGTGATCAATTTATTAAATATTGAGAGCATAGAGAATATTATAGTGGTAGACGTAAAATGATTTTTAATATTATATTGATTTGGTTCCCAAACCATACCTCGAACAGACGAACAATTTGTTATAAGTAATTATGTAAAATAATTTAATTGTAATAAACTATCATCATTGAAAATATTTGAATACTTTCCACGACCCATAAAATTTAAATATCGAAGTTCGACAACCGATTTTGGTTCAAGTATCATTTTTAGGGCTAGACATGGTCCTATTCAGTTCGGTTCTGAATAGAATCGAATCGAACCAAAATTTTTGATTATTTAATAAATAGAACCATTGGGTCCAAATATAATTATGGAATAGTTCGAGT
This sequence comes from Fraxinus xanthoxyloides, assembly GCA_903798325.1. NCBI lineage: Eukaryota > Viridiplantae > Streptophyta > Magnoliopsida > Lamiales > Oleaceae > Fraxinus > Fraxinus xanthoxyloides. Next base: position 10,787 of record CAIGRL010290085.1, read on the forward strand.
TCGGTTCGGTTCTATTTGGTTCCGTACCATAATTAATAATTTTAATATTTACAGGAACACTATATAAATACAACTAATGACATGTTCATTTGTAACTTCGATAGACAGTTGGAGAGGATAGTCAGATCGGCAGTCGGCGTCTTCGATTTGAGCATGTAAATGTAGGTTTCCAATTTATCAAATGATTTGGGTTATTGGACATGTACTTACCAAATGAAAGTATGAAATTGAAAATGGAAAGACAAAAACTTAAAAAGGTCTACATGTTAGGCTAACAATGAAATTGATAGTCAAAAAATTAAAACAAAAAATTGAATTGGACTTGACTTGAGAGTTGGAGCATTAATCACAAAATTAATTAATTTGCTAATCTGTTTAGAAAAAGTTAAAATAATTTAATTAATTCAATATAAAAAATTTAAAAAATTATTTAGATTTGGTTCTTATTCGATTCTAGATCTAGAATCGAATCGAGAACCGAACCAAACTCATCGATTCTCGATTCAAATAGTCATTCGGGTATTTAAATTATGAAGAATCGCTCGATTCGATTCGGTTCGGGTTCGAGTTCGATTCGAAAGTTTTGTTCAGCTATAATCATTTTAGAGCTTGAAATGACGAAAAAACATACTATGGTATTTAAAATTTGAAGATGATTCTGATTAAGAACGAGGAGAAGACCTCCACCAATGCCAGAGATGAGGTAATGGTTATCATCCAACTTCTCAAATAGACGAGAAATCTCTCAGATTATTGGTGGATCACTAGCTCCCATCATTTGCAAGCAAATGGTCCTTATTACCAAGGAACCATTGGTCTCGAACAATGGAAGGTAGCTTGACAACCAAAGGCTGAGAAATCTTTATGATTATGGAATCCAGAAACAATTCTGAAGCCACTTGGCTGGGTAGGCACGGAATGAGACAACCAAGAACTGACAAACAGGTCGATAGCTTGAAATTCTTAGATTCGAGGATGAAAGGTGATCCTAGTAGGTTCAAGGGAACTAATAATAAGGTGGAAAATCATAATAGGTTCAAGCAAAGTAATAGAACAATGTTATTCACCCCCACTGGGGTTACAACTATAGTCTAAGTGGCGTTAATGTGGAATTAAATGATAGATGAAATTAAATAAGTCATTTAATTTCATTTTTCATTTAACCTATCATTTAGATCCACCTACACTAGGGTTACAATCCCAGTGGAGATGAATAGCATTTTTGAAGTAATAATCATACCATGTTCAGAATTTATTTGTGCTTATATTATATTTTAGAAAATTAATTTCATAGATTAATAATAAATTTAAAGTATATTTTAAGAAAGATTCATGTGATTTTAGCCTGTAACTATTAGGCTATACGATTATAATGGACTAAAAATTCAAATGACCATTGAACTTTACATAATATTTTTCCATTTAACTTTGAAAGTTTTTTTGTGCAGTCACCGAACATATTAGATCGTTATCTTATTGGCCATTAAAAAAAAAAAATTGGATGATCGCTAAGCTTACCAAATCCTTCTCATTGAGCATTAAACTTTAAAAAAGTTTCTAATGATTCTCAAACTTATCATATCGTTATCTTATCCATCACTCAATAACCCAGTGTTAAAAAATTCAACGGATCCAAATGCAGATAAATAGAAGAAACATGCAAATGTTAAAATTCAACTACATTTTTTTGTAAGCGCTTTTAATAGATGGAAGGGCATTTTTTATGATGTATCGTAAACTAACAACAACAGTGTATTATATCAATGTTTCCGTTTGTCACGTCCAATGAGCTTATCATAATTTTTAGCAGAAGTTAATGTGTGATGAACGAGATAACGACTTGATAAGTTAGGTCACTATACTAAAAGTTTTTAAAGTTTAATGGTTATGAAATAATGATTTTACGAGTTTAGTGGCCATTCGAAATACTTATAGTTTAATGGTCAACGGAATAACGATTTGGTTATCATCCAAGAAACTTATAAAGATTAATGGCCAATGAAAAATAATATGCAAAGAGAAGGAGATTTTCAAAGAATACAACACCTACTCCATGTATTATTTTTTGACTTTTACAGTAAGATCAAAGAATACAACACGTACTTCATTTTTGTCTGAGATTTTCAAAGATTAAGTTTAATATCACTTTTTATCTTTGTATTTCTACTTTAACGTTGAATACATACTTAACGGATGATTAATATTTGACTAAAATTTGTTTTGAGGAAATTACAAAAGCAAAACAAGAAGAAAAGTACTATAATTTCTCGATTTCTTATGCGCGTGGTCTTCGTGTGCAGCGTGTTTTTTGGAAAGATTATCATAATGTCCCACCACCCACACTTTCCATCTTCAAGCCTATATAAACCCCAAGTGCAAGCCCTTCTTCTCCATCAAAAATTGGTTTTGATTTAAAAAAGAGAAGAATTAGCAGTTGACAAATAATATAACGAGAAGAGTAATCGAATTATGTCTTTTGCTGTAGCGGCAGCATCAAGCTCTCAGATGTTTACTCCATCCTCTAATAGATTATCGCCGATTTTCTGCAAGCCCGCCGCCTCACCTCCTCCGCTGTCTCTTTCGCCGTTGCCTTTAGCTATCAAAATCCCATTGAACAATAAAGATGAAGATGGAAGAGAAGATGGGTTATCGAAGATGATGGTTTTGAAGCGGAAACGGCCGGCGAGGATTGATATTCCGGTGTTAAATATGGGTTTGGATAATATTAAGACGAAAGAGGAAAAGGATGTTGATATGTTGAGTGAGATGGAAGGGGAAGGGGAAGGGTATTCGGTTTACTGTAAGAGAGGTAAAAGAGGTGGAGTTATGGAGGATCGATATTCTGTTATTCTGGATCTTCAAGGGGATTCCAAACAGGTGTGTTCTTATTACTATTTCTTATTAAAAATCTCCAATTTCGTAATGCAAAATGACTAAATCGTCTGTTATGAATGAAGGCTTTCTTTGGTGTATATGATGGACATGGAGGAGCAGGAGCTGCAGAATTTGTGGCTAAGAATTTAGACAGGAACATTATGAACAAAGTGGCAAAAAGAACCCGAGGAGGAGGGATTGAAGAGGCGGTGAAAGAGGGGTACCTCGCCACCGATGTAGAATTTTTGAAGGAAAATATCCGAGGTGGGACGTGCTGCGTGACAGCATTGGTACATGACGGCAACCTCGTTGTCTCCAATGCTGGAGATTGTCGTGCTGTTATGAGCCGACAAGGGGTTGCAAAGGCCCTCACCGTTGATCACAGACCTTCGCAAAAAGATGAAAGAAATAGGATAGAGAATCTGGTGAGAATTCTGGTGTTTATTGGTTTTCAATAGCAATTGCTTGAGCCCAATTGAAAACAAAATCGAAATTATTTCTTGTTTCTTTTATTGATTTAACATTTTTCTATTTCAGGGCGGTTATGTTGATTGTTGCCACGGTGTTTGGAGAGTACATGGATCCCTTGCCGTTTCAAGAGCAATTGGAGATGGCCATCTTAAAGAATGGGTAATAGCTGAGCCGACCATTGATGTACTCAGGATTACAGAAGAGTGCGAGTTTTTGATCCTCGCCTCAGACGGACTTTGGGATAAGGTAATATACGACGAAATTGCGTTGAGCTCATCATAGTCATCCATATTGTTGAAGATAGTACGCTAAAAATGCATTTTACTTCCTTGCAGGTTAGCAATCAGGAAGCAGTAGATGTAGTTCATCCTTTATGCTTGGGCATTGACAAGCCAGAACCATTTTCTGCTTGCAAAAAGCTCGTGGATTTGTCACAGTCGAGAGGTTCTTCTGATGACATTAGCGTTATGGTGATCCTTCTAAGTCGCTTCATTCAGTGACTCGTATGCAAAGGAGTAACTTAAGACCTGTTTGGTACGGTTTAAAATTCAATTAAAATTGAAAATATAGCCGTTATTAGGTCACACCCATCTAATAAAAGTCAACAATAACGGCTATATTTTCAATTTTAATCCGATTTTCAATAATTAAGCATAGCCTTAGATGAAAAATCAGGAAACAGTGAGTGACATCGATTAACTTGAACTATTTTGGAGAATAATTCTTGTATGCATTTGTTGGCCATTACAAGTTCCAGAAGCGTAGGTAGTTTCACCAGTAGAAAGAAACAGCATACATGTATAGAAAAGAATCCACAGAAAACACACAAATAGATGGGGCCATCTTTTTTTGAAATATTTAATTCACATGGGGTCCACCTCTATATGAGAGTCGGTTCATTTTCTGGCAAGAAGCAGAAAATTTCAACAAGAAGAGGGCGACGAATATTTTGGTATTTTGTAAATGTTATCGTAAGGACAGACGGTGTTCCTAGTTGTCAATCAATCAAACAGGATTATAATATTTATAAGAGTTTATGCCTTGTTCAACTTTATGGCTGATAATTTGTTGGTTAATTTTGTTTATTAACTGAATAGGTCTACATGGACCAAAAGCAAAAGAGAAAGGGGATACCACACCCAAGAACTTGTATCAAGTCTTTAAGAATTCAAAATTGATAACTTTGTGGGCAAACACCTTTTTTTTTTTTTATGTCACTTTTGTCGAAATCATTATTTGATTGACTGGACTCGAGGATCTTAAGGAAGAGAGGCGTACAAAAATTTGTAAATTGTTATTATATATACGGATAAATTTAATTTTTAACTAGTCGTATTTGGCTTAAATACTTTTGTAAGTTTTTATTTTATATACTCATAAAAATTAATTTTAGCCCTTGACAACCATTATTTTAAAAAGGGAAAAATTTGTGGATCGGGTTTTAAGTTTCACCAATGCAAAAATCAGGTTTCAAGTTTAAAAGTTGTAAAAATGAGGTATTTAGCTAATTAATTAAAAATATTTATTATTTAAATACTGTAAATTCATAATTATACAATTAATGGTCACATATCCATAATTATAGGTCACAATTTATTTATTAATCACATATTGTCAAATTAATTGGTCACAAACGAGGTCACAAATCAAAAAATTTATATGTCGTTCACAAATTTTCAAATTTCAAGGTCACAGATTATTTCGAGATTACAAATCAAAAAAATTATGGGTCACACATTTTCAAATTTGCTGATCACGAATTATTTTTTGTCACAAATTATCGAATTTTAATGTCACGGTTTAATAGTTAATCACGATTAACCAAATAGTTGGTTACATACATCAAACACCCCGCCACCACTCCCGATCCACTACCAATACTTAGTCACAAGTCAACCAAATAATTGGTCGCAAACAATATCCCACACCATCCCCACCATCAGCAGCAAAAATGACCACCATTGCTACCTATACCACACCACCGTCGTCGCCCCAGCCACAAAATCACCACTACCTCACGACAATCAGTACCAACACCACCGTCGCAACAACAACGACCACCACCATCACATCCAACCACACAACACACCACCATCGTCGCATCCAACCACACAAAACACCACTGTCGCCACCGAATGACTATCAACTCCACCATCAACCACGTTGCTATGCACAAAACACCACCCCTTCGTCGTTCACATCACAACGCTGCTGCATGAACGGCATCGCGACGCTGCCGCGAACTGCACCAAAGTCACCTGGGCGTCGAACGCAGAGAGAGGCGAGGGAGAGAGGAGTAGAGGAAGAAGGGAAGAGGAGGGAGGCGCGAAAGAGATAGGGGAGAAGGGAGTAGAGAGATAAATTAGGTTATTAACTAGGGTTTTAATATAGTACCTAATTTTTTTATTAAATATACTTTAGACCTGATTTTTAAAAATCAATCTTTAAACACCTGGTTTTATATAATTACGACTTTTAAAAATCTTTAATTCTCACTCATTTTCAACTATACATTTACATAATAAAATATTTTGCACTTAAACTCAAAATTTTTCCCATACACTCTCCGAAAAGTCACCATTCAAAACTCTATTTTATCAAAATAATGGTCAACAAACATGAACTTAATAAGTAGACTTTGACTTAAAATAATATTTATTTGTAATCTCTACGTTGATATTTACGTTATTTTGCCCTATTATACTTGAACTTCACGCTATTTTAGTATTTTAACATAATTATATTCAATTTTTCATCACATGGGCCCAAACTTGTGTCAGTATGCAATATGGACTAGATCGTACTAAATTAATTCACTTTACGATTTGGGTTAACTCGGACGGAGACAATTTTTCAGTTCGCAGCAACTCGTATGCAAGGAGTAACTTAATATAGAAGTATATGGCACTTGCAAGTGTATATTTTGGAAAGATACATAGCCTTAGATGAAAAATCAGGAAACAGAGAGTGACATCGATTATCTTAAACTATTTAGGAGAATAATTCTTGTATGAATAGGTCTACATGGACCAAAAACAAAAGAGAAAGGGGATACCACACCTAGGAACTTGTATTAAGTGTGTAAGAATTCCAAATTGATAACTTTGTCTTTTGGGCAAACATTATTTTCATTTTTTCTTCCCTTTTTCTTTTTTTCACTTTTGTCGAAATCATTATTTGATTGACTGGACTCGAGGATCTTAAGGAAGAGAGTGTCAAAAAATTGTAAATTATTATTATATATACCGATAAATTTAATTTTTAATTAGTCGTATTTGGCTTAAATACTCTTCTAAATTTTTATTTTATATACTCATAAAATTTAATTTTAGCCCTTGTTTGACAACCATTATTTTAAAATTTTTTAATTCTCGCTCATTTTCAACTATACATTTATTTAATAAAATACTTTGCACTTAAACTCAAAAAAATTTCCATACATTCTCCAAAAAGTCACTATTCAGAACTTTATTTTCTCAAAATAATGATCATCAAATATGGAATTAATAAGTAGACTTTGACTTAAAATATTATTTATTTGTAATTTCTACGTTGATATTTACGTTATTTTGCCCTATTATTCTTGAACTTCACACTATTTTAGTATTTTTACATAATTATATTCAATTTATATAACATGGGCCCAAACTTGTGTCTGTATGAAAGATGGACTAGATTGTACTAGATTAATTGTTTGGGTGATGCTGCCGTCAAGGATTAGCACTTTAACTGTTATGTCATGATCGCATTTTTCATATAATATCTCCTATAGTCCAACTCCGACCTCTAACGACCTTTACTGGGTTGAGTTTGATGTGTTTGACTTTTTGATATGAAAGTTCTTTTGACCAAGTCTAGGAAAATCCTCAACTGATTCGATGTGAATTTTAGATGGGCCTCAACTGATTCGATGTGAATTTTAGATGGGCCTCAACTGATTCGATATTCACTATGTCGTCCATCTAGAAAGGACAGCCCAACCCATAGGGAAGCAATATACCATGGACCACCTAGGAACTTGATAAATGAAGATGTGGGAGAGGACAAAGTTAGGCCTTCGATGGAAGAGATGAGTTAGGGTTGTATAATCATGGAGTCTTTGGTAATTTTGATGAAATTAGAAGGCTGGTATAAGACCAACCGCATCCCTAACTCCATAGAGCTCTTGTGCCCTAGCTGATGATAGGGCAAGTGAGCTACTAGGAATGGTGTAGCACTAAACTTGAACACATTGGTAGTGGGGTTGAGGTTAACCTTCCCTTCATTCATTTAGAGGTTCTTGATGACATGGAGAATAGTCCCAACTCTTTTTTTCTAATTGCTGCTATTTATTCTTTTAAGGGTTCGAAAAATATTTTTTCTTTTGTAGTAAAAAAATAATTTTAATTCTAAAAATCATTGTTTTCAAAATTTTCCATAACCTTCGACTAAACTCAGAGCTGCTTTTACCATTTAATCATACTTTACATATAATCTGTTTCGCTTAAATTCATAAAAAAAAAATAAAAACTTGAAACTTGATGATACGTATATGATTGAAAAATATTTTTCTTCTTATTATTTAGTGTTTTATTGGATTATATTTTAAAATGTATATGAACTTTTACGTTTTAGTGCATTAATATATTGATTGAATTTTTCAAATATTATTTAATTAAATATTAATAAATAATCTTACTATTACGACCCGTCAACGACCTCCCTAACTGACTTAATATATTAGATCCGCTACTGGGTACTATCAAAGCCAACATCAGAGGGTTTAAACTGCTCGACACATCTTCCTTGGTGAAAAAATAGAAGAACAGTTCTTTCTTTATCTAAAGAGATTGATATGTTCAGCTCAAGTGACACGAGGAACATGTAATCCCCACTCATTACCAAAAATATGTAAGTGTTCTCTGCTGACCTTCCTTTTATTAATTCGAGCAATCACTGTTCTTTTCATTTTTCTGTAATCTAAATTGACTTGTAATCTAAGAGAGAAGCCATAACTAAAACGACTAAAGACAAATTTCCTTCGGTAAGGCATCATTGAACAGTTGATCTTCCACGGACAGTTGTCGATCCTCCACAGACAAAGGCATAACCAAAGCAACGAAAGACAAATTTCCTTCAGTAAGGCATTATCAAACGGTTGATCTTCCACAGACAGCTGTCGATCCACTACAAACAAAGGCATAACCGAAACAACGAAAAACAAATTTCCTTCAGTAAGGCATTATCCAACAGTTGATCTTCCATGGACAGTTTGTTGACTTATGGTTGATTTCATACACAATGTTTTGATCATAACAAATAAGATTAATATTGTTTCTAACAATTGATTTTGAGTGATGATAGTTCAATATTAAAATCAATTAAGCATTGCCAAAATCAACATATCATAAATCGGACTCGAAATGAAGATCAAAGTGAAAGTTAAGCATTAAATTCAAATCATTCGAGACGAGATCTTAAAAGATCAAAATCGAGACTATCAAATAGGACTCATGAAGAAAGTCAAGATCGAAATTAAATATTAAAGTCAAATGTCAAGAAAGATCAATATCAAGAGTTTAAGAGCTGAAAGAAAGAAATTTTGAAGCAAGATCAAAGACTGGGCTTTCGAGATCATATTTAAAGATATAACACTTTGATTTTTAGTAATGAATGACAATAATTCAAAAATCTTTTTGTGCACGAAAAGTTATTTTTATATGCATAAAATATTTTTGATCAAAAGAGTTAATTTCATATTATTTGCATAAAATATTTTCGAACAAAAGTAAGATTGATATTTTAAAGTGATACTCGAACTTAGATCATATTTCCTTAAAAAAAGTCAATGGTCAACAATCGATGACCGGAATTGGCAGTCGATCGGACTTCTCAAATGATTTAAAATTTGACTGTTCTGACTTCTGATTTTCCTGTACAAATAGTTATATTGGTCATCCAGAAATCGGTGGTCAAAAATTTATTGTGTTTTGATTGGTATAAATACCACTTAACTTTACATTCATTAGAACAATTATAAGAATACTTTCTTGAGAAATATATTTGAAAAATCTTCTTTGAACTTACATTCTTACATTCATTTCATTTATTTTTTCATAACAAAATTTTTAATTGTTGAATCAAATTTCATGAATTATTTCTCTTATCAAAGTTTTTCATTTCTCTTTATACTTAATTTATCTATATCAATTTTAAAAGAGATATATTTTTGCTTACATTGCATAAACTTTTTCTACTTCTTCATATTGAAACTTTGATTGAATCAAACTTGTATACATTATATTCATCAAAGTTTTTAATTTTCTCTTAATATTTAATTTATCACAAATTATTCATTGAAAGATAGATATATTTTTTAAGAAGATTTTTGCACTTACATTGCATAAATTTTTTTTTTCTTCTTCATATTAAAATTTTGATTGGTTGAACTAAACTTCTAAAATCATCACATTCATCAATGTTGCTCATTTCTCTCTTAATACTTAATTTATTACAATCATCCATTAAAAGAGATATATTTCTTAAGAATATTTTTGAACTTGCATTGTATTATCTCTTCATCTTCTCATTGAATTTCTTTGATTGATTGAATCTAATTTTCTACTATCATATTCATCAAAAAATTTCATCTAACACTTGAGCTATCATTTATTACTATTCATTGAAATGTTAACTTCTCTTAGTACGTAATTTGTTTGTATTACTTATCAAAAGAGTAATTTCATTGTACAATCACTTTGATAAAGTATGGGTCGTGTTGAAGTTCTTTAAAGATCAACATTATATAAAGATTGGTGCTCCTTGTTATAAGTCATCGTGTGTGTCATATTGAAGTCCCGTAAAGTTCAATAGTGTGGATCGTGTCGAGGTCCTCTAAAACTTAATATTGTATAAGGATCGGTGCTTCTTATTTGCAAGTCACCAAAACGTTGTAAAGGGTTGGATTGCACTTAAGTCAATCAACATAGTGAAAATGCCTTGTTCGTACCGGAGAGCTTGGTAACAGATGACGTAGATCATTACTTTGGATCGAACCTCCATAATTATATCATTTGCATCATATATCCATTTTACCTATGGCTTTTATATTTGTATTTATTATTTGAATTAATCTATTTAGTTTTTACTTGCTTGAATTTAGATTAATTCTTCGAAAAAGTTTTAAAAATCAATTCAATCCACTCTTAGTTAGTTATTCTTGGGTTTTCATAGTTGTCAATACTTTTTGGCATCTATCAATCCTTTCTACGTAGTCGTCGATCCTCCATGGACGAAGTTTTGAATTCCTTCACCGATGGAGATTTCAATTCATCATGGGCTCAGGCGAAGATTTGGAATTCCTTCTTTGGGTCGGACGAAGTTTTGAATTCCTTCACCGATGGAGATTTCAATTCATCAGCCGCTCAGGCGAAGATTTGGAATTCCTTCTTTGGGTCTACTTGTTAGCAAGTCTTCCCCTTTGGAGTTTCTTTCCAGATTTCTTGTTAAATGCTAAATCACATGCAAGCTTAGCTTTGGTATAGCAGACCTTCTTTTTTTGGAATTCATTTTTAGGATTGTTTGTTAGAAGATCTTTACTTTTGGAATTCTTTCTATGTGTAGCAACACATGCAAGTTTAGCTCTGGTCAGTTTGATAATAGATCTTATATTTCTTTCAGTTTGCTTGTTAGTAGATCTTTCCATTTGGAATTTTGTGTTGCTGCACATGCAATCTTAGATTTGGTCTACATGATTTCATTGCACAATGTTCAGATTGCTACATATTTAAGAAGGGTGGGAAGGACTCCAGGTGGCACTATACTAGTGTTAAGGCCAACACTGAAGGGTCTATACTAGTCAACATCCCTTAGTGATAAAATGGAGGGACAATTTTTGCTTTATCCAAAGAGAATGATAGTTCAGCTTGACTGACAAGAATCAGAACCATGTAGTTCCTACTCATTACCAAGAAATATTCAAGTTTTTTGGTCTTTTAAGATTTCCTCATTTAGTATATCTTAATACTAATCATGATTTGTTTTTCTTGATATGTTAAATTTCAATTGACACGAGCCATGCTACTAAGAGAATTTCAAACACGCTAGATCTTTGAGAAAAGAGCAAAGGTACCACAATTTTCTCATTAGAGACTCCAGCTTAGCTACAGTAGGGCTCTAAATTTTTGACCTTTCTCTGATTACTTCGAGAAATTACTGCTCTTTTCCTTTTTTCTGTAATCTGAACTGACTTGTAATCTAAGAAGGGAGCCATAATGGAAACAACTATAGAGAAAATTCCTTCAGTAAGGCATCATCGAACAATTGATCTTCAACGGATAGTTGTCAATCCTTTCTAGGTAGCTATCGATCCTGCACGGAACAAAGGCATAATCGAAAGAGCTGACAAATTTCCTTCAGTAAGGCATCATCCAATAGTTGATCTTCTACGGATAACGTCGATCCTTTTTGGGTGGCTGTCGATCCTCCATGGACAAAGGCTTAAATTCCTTCACCGATAGAGATTTCAATTTCTTAGGTGGCTTGGGAAGAAATTTGAAATTCCTTCTTTGGATCTACTTGTTAGTAAATTTTCTATTTTGGAATTTCTTTTTAGAATACTTGCTAAGTGTTGCATCATATGCAAGCTTAGCCCTGGTATACTTGATAGAAGACCTTCTCTTTTGGAATTCCTTTTTTGGGATTGCTTGTTAGAAGATTTTTATTCTTGGAATTCTTTTTATGTGTTGCAACACGTGCAACTTTAGCTCTAGTCTATTGGACAGTAGATCTTCTATTTCTCTCAATCTGCTTGTTAGTAGATCTTTCCATTTGGGCGCCCTGCCCCGCCTCGCCCCGTTTAATTTTTTTTTATAATGTAAAGAAAATGCAAAATGTTTTTTTTGGACATAAAATGTAAAAAGAGATGGACTTTTAGATCTTTTTTAAGATCTACCCGTGGTACCCACAAGAGACAAAAAATCGTCAATCGTTTGAACCTAATTTTTTTAGATCTTCCATCAGAGTAAGTGACATGCAAAAATGATTTTGAATAAAGCAATTTACAACCAGTTGTTACAGAATTATTTTTTTCCACAAGATAGTTCTTTATGACGAGTAGTATCAAATGCCCAATCGACGAGAAAAAAAAAAAAAGAAAAAAGACCTTTCAATTTTTATGTGTTTGCGTAAAGCCTCTTTCTCCTGAAATACTCCTAACTTCTTCCTTCAGTTTCCGTAGGTTGTGGCGTGGGATACTCACAAATAACAAGCAAGCATATTAAAAAGATAAATAAATAATTTCCTCTTAAATATGTCATTCAATTTGAAATTTTGTAGCGATAACTAGTCTTTCCTATCGGGGGATAGAGGTACAATTCCGTCATATGTGGGAAGTTTGCAAAAGAAATTGAATTCGTTTACATGTTAGGTTGTTTTTTTCCTAGTGTTTGTAATATGGAAGAGATTAAGCCTCGTTTGGTAGAGATTAAAATTCAGATTTTAATTGAAATCAAATTCAACAATTCATTTTTAACACATATTTTATGGAATTCACAACTTCCAATAACACATTTCATCAACTTGTAAGAAAAATATAAGTGTAGAATTGGATTGTATTTTTGTCATTTTACTTGTAATTATTTTAGTAACATTAAAAAAATGTAGTCCCGCAACTAATTATTATACAATGTTGGATCCAAGTCCATATGGCATATGCCATAAATTGGTTCCCCAACCATACCTCAAAGTATAAGCAATTTAATACAAATAATATGTAAAATAATTTAATTACAATAAAATTATTAAAATATCATCATTGAAAATACTTAAATGTTTTCCACCACCCATAAAATTCAAGGAAAATATCACGTGTATACTCTTTGATTGACATTAATGTTGACACGAGAAGTGTTGGCAAATATTGATTGGGTGAAACAACGGTCAAAACTTTAAGTTGTCCAATAATGTATTGTTACTGATATAATGCAAAAAAATGATGCAAACGATGACATAATGTACATGATTGAAAATTCAAATACCAAATTTGGACCACCACCTATTTTGGCTCAACTATCTTTTTTGGAGATTGTGACTGAGGAAAATGATACTAGAAGTTGTGTATTTCATGTGTAAAATACACTACATGCCATTCAACTTATATCAAAATCTCATTAAGATTATTCAATTTTAATTTATTACAATTAAGTCACTCAACTTCAACTGTATTGCACTACAAGTCATATTGTTTGGTGTCATTACTTCCATTGAAGTTAGTTGCCTACCATTATATTGTGACATGTAAATTATTAAATCCAAACATGCAATGTCATCTTTTACACAAAAGAAAAACAAAAGGAAAAAAAAAAACAAAAAAAATCCCTAGCCCTCGTCTTGATCCAATAGTTGCCACAAAACATCAATGCCATCACAATTCTAGATTCACGATCATTTCCCCTTCTCTCCAAATGGTTGCCTCCTCACCTCCAACCACAACAAAGTCAATCACATTTTAAATTGTCCTTGCCTTCACCCCAAATCTAACCATAGACAAAGTATTTTTTTAACCAATTGACAACAAGATTATCTTAGTTTTTAATCAAACTAATATCCTCATATCAATGCCAAATCTTGGCATGCACTCTCATATTCATGTAAGGTTATAGACACATAGCCTCATTGTGCCACATAGGAAAGAAGGATAGTGAGGAATTTTACATTGAATAATGCAATCCATCAACAATGTAATCATCACCATCCAATTTGATAGTAAAATCATCACTACGCTGTCAAATTTATAAATAACATTTTAATACTCGTGGCATATTTGGTGACTTGGCATCATGGTCTATCACATGAGAATAAGACGTTAACTTTTCAAAGCCAACTCAAGCGACAAATGTGACTTACAGTGTAATAAGATTAAAAGCTAAGCAACTTGATTACAAGAAATGGAATTTATGTAACCTTGACGAAACTTTGCTAATACTTGAGTGACGTGTTGTGTATTTTACCTGTACATGGATGTCAATGTCCAATATAGAGAAAACACGTAGTAAAGTTCGTACTCCTATTCTTCTTATAAAGTGGCCAATGTTTCTTGGCCAGCCCAAAGTCAGGTCCAAATATCTCCCCCCTATTGGAGGGAGGGTTGACTGCACAGACGAGAGAGAGAGAGAGAGTCGGTGAGCGGATTTCGGGTTTGACCATTGACCTGGTTCAATCCTAAAAAGCCTCCTCTGACCACCGCATTAGAGAATGCTGTACAGTGAGTGCGATTTTCCTACATGCATGTTGAGTGCGTGTATTTCAGTTGCTGCTAAATTTTCTTCTTATTTATTTTAGGTCGGTTTGACAACCCCCATCCTCCTTGAAAGTAGGAAAAAAATTTCCATTTTCTAGTTTTTGGTTTTTTTGATGGCATGGAAAATTTGTACCCTTACACTCACATATGCACATTTTTCATGAATTTGGGGAAAATTTTTCCCACCTTTTAGATGGGTTTTCATTTTTCAGTTTTTTTTTTTTT
>CAIGRL010290088.1:0-14048 GCA_903798325.1 Fraxinus xanthoxyloides
GAAAGCAAAAGAAAGAGCCAAATAAAGAGCATTATTAGAGTTTATTAAAAAAATTACTCTTTAGAGGGTGTTTGGTAGAGATTAAAATCGGATTAAAATTGAAAATATAGTCGTTATTGTTGATTTTTATTAGACGGGTGGGACCCAATAACGACCATATTTTCAATTTTAATTGAATTTTAAGCTGTACCAAATAGACTCCTAATCTATTGCACGTTATTTCCAATTTTACCCCCTAGAACCGAAATTCAATTCAAAATCAATTTCGAGAGGGAAAAAAAAAGCACGCTTTCCCTTTCGTCTCTATTCTCACGCGTACAGCTCTCTAATCAAAGAAATGGCTGAAACCCTGAGCCCAAATCCGAAGCAGAGGGGACCCTTCTCTCCTTCAAGCCCTTTCTTCTTGGGCTCCAACAATGACAAACTTGAACGCGCTCAGGCACGAGCCGCTCGAGCCGCTGCCGTGCGCCGGAAACCTGTCGCCCCTACGACAGCCACTTCTCCCAAGGCGGATACATTGCTCGGAAAAGAACAGATCCTGGAATTGTTTCAGAACTGCATCAAACTTGCCAGCGAAAACGTTTTCCCTCTTTTTTATTTTATATCCTTTTTCTTTTCTCATTTTAATTTTTCGTGACTTTTGAGGAATTTGCTCAAGAATTGATTTATGATATTTTTGGATTTTCAGAAAATTAACCAGAAGAACACTTGGGAACTGAATTTGATAGATCATCTTTACGAGATCGTTAAAGTCGAAGAAGAGAATGATGTGGAAACCAATTTTCAGAAGGTGTTTTTTTTTAAAATTAAATTCAACGTGCCATTTATTTTGTCCCATCACAGTTCAACTATTTGTTGCTTATGAAGGTTTAGGTCTTTCAATTTCGAGAAATGTGGTTTTTGCCCGAGTATATGCTGGATTTTGGTCACTTACACGCGTATCTGCAGCAAATTCTTTTCTTTTTCTTCTGAATTTTTGCCAATGGAATCATTTTTTGTTATCGATCTTAATTTTATCTCTCAAGCAATGGCTTCTTCATGATAATCTTTTTAAAAGCGTGGAAAAAAAGGATTGTTTTAGGAGCACTTTGTTAGACAAGCAATGTGTATTTTTAAATATGCACGCTTCCTCCAAGTTAGTGTAAAAGTGAGTATTGACTTCAGTGGCTTTTACATTGCACAACACAATTGTTGTTTTGTTTGGGTATGTTGCACACATACAAGCAAGCACTATATGGACGGCATACACATCTATATATACATATATTATTTATGGTTTTATGTTAGGCAAGTTGTACCCTTGAAGCTGGAGTTAAGATTTATTCAATGAGGGTGGATTCAGTTCATTCAGAGGCATATAAGGTTCTTGGAGGAATTAATCGTGTTGGGCAAGAGGATGAACAAGGTTAGATTTGTCAAGGCTTCATTTTCATTTGTATTTTATTACTTTGCTATTTTGCATATATGAATTATCTTGTTCTTAACTTTTCATGTGAAGAATTGAAATGATGTATTTTGATGTCATGCAACTTTGTTCACGAAATGTTATATTTACTAATATCGAGATATAATTTAGTGTTAAATTAATTCCTATACTGGAGTGTTTGAGAAAATGTTCTTTTCCTTTTCCTTTCGGGTAAAATGGACAGGAGGATACTAAACTTTCATCATTCCTTTATTGATTGGACATGTTTTGGTTACCAATGATCTACCTTTGACATTTTAATGAAATGCATTAGCCAATTTATGGGAACTAAGCTCAAACTGGGTATAGTTTGAAAGTTGGATTGAAAAATTCAATTTCTAACGAATGGTAAAAAACTGTAGTGATTTGACTAAATTATGCCGAAGTTTAGTAGCCATGATACTGAAGCATCAGATTCCGCGACATTTGGAGCGGTCTAACTGAAACAAACAATAAGTCAGCTGAAACACATAAAAGTTTCACTCATAAGCTGATTGATAAAGTTAAGTGGACTCTATGAACCTGGTCAAGAACTAGTTCTTTATCATACAAACTCAGATTCTTCACCTTCATGGCTTTCCTTGTTATCTATCTTGGTTACTATAGATATAAAGAATATTGTTTCTGATTTACAATTATATCCTGTATGCCTTACCAAAATGCCACTTCCAGTCATTATGACATAGCTATTTCTTTCTTTTTGTATTGTTTCCAAGTCATAGTTACATGTGAATGAACAATCCCCAATTTACAATTTGGATATGCTTATATTCCTTGCCTATACTTAATGCACAATTTTTCTTTTCAATCTTGTCAGTTCTAATCTCTGTTGTGCATTGAATATTATCTCTCCTACTTTTGGTCATTTCAAGTCTATTGTCTATGCCAGATAATGTCATGGAGAATGCCAATATCGATAATGAGCAAGAAGAAGGCCACTCAAAGAAACAGCAAGAAAGAAAGGTTAAGCATTTCAAAGTTGATACATTATCAAATATGAATTTGAAAATGGTTGGACATTGAGATAGTTAAAGTAAATACCTGCAGTTGTCACCTTTGTCCACACTGGAGTCATCTTTTGAGGCTCTAAATGTGAAGAAGTTTGATGGTAAGTGCATATAAAAGGGTTTTTGACATGAATATATATAAATTGGCTCTTTGCTAGAATTCTTTATGTTTTTCTCTTTCTCTACTTTAGTCCTCTCGTGTGCATGGTATTGCGTTTTTTTTATCTCAAATGTACGATATCGTAACAAGTAATACAATAGATCTTTGAGTTTGGATTATCGTTTCCACGAGGATTATATTTTAGAACTTAATTAGATTTTTCTAACTTTTATTTGATGAAAGCAAATAAAGAATTATATGTTGTGAATTTTTTATTTAAACAATTGAAAGTAATTAAAATGCACACAAAGATCAATTGAGAATTCAAACAATGGACGGATATTAGGGTCGAACAATTTCACCTATTGATCACCTTTAAGTCTTAATTCAAGATTCAAGAGCCTAATGTAGTGTTCGATCGAATTCTTCTATAGTATTCAATTTACCTTTCTCGAGTTTTTATTGAGTCTATTTAACAAATTCAATCTTATATCTTTATGTGAATCAACCTTAGTTAAACCAAGGGCTTGTTTGATCGTACTTAAAATCCAATTAAAATTGAAAATATAGCCGTTATTGCGTCTCATTCGTCTAATAAAATTCAACAATAACGGCTAATTTTTCAATTTTAATCCGATTTTGATCTTTACTGAACACACCACAAATATTAGTTTTAAGAATTCATATGGTAATTGCAATATTTAGTATATGTATCTCTATACGTTATACTTACATACGGAATTTTACTATATGATCCAAATCTCAAACTCACCTTCGTAAGATCGTACTTAAAATCCAATTAAAATTGAAAATATAGCCGTTATTGCGTCTCATTCGTCTAATAAAATTCAACAATAACGGCTAATTTTTCAATTTTAATCCGATTTTGATCTCTACTGAACACACCACAAATATTAGTTTTAAGAATTCATATGGTAATTGCAATATTTAGTATATGTATCTCTATACGTTATACTAATATGCTGGATTTTACTATATTGTCCAAATCTTAAACTCACATCTCGATTCGTAAAAGATCCACAATCATCAAATTAGTGATCAAATAATTTAAAGCAATAAACTCTTAGCAGAATCAACACATGTATGATAAAATAACAAGAATTTTGAATAAAAGAAATAAAGAATCTCAAGTAGATTGTATTGTTCACCTTAATATAAAATTTAGCTACTCATAATAATGGAAGAAGAAAAATAAGAAGTTGTTATTGAATACATCACCGAATTTTGAATAAAGATGTAGATTAATTTTTCTCTCAATGTGTCCCCCTCAAAAGTGCCAAGTATATTCCCTTTATACTCCTCCCCACGTTTGCATGAATATAGGGTTTCTTGTGGGCTCAAAAGCTGGCCCAAAAAGTTTTGTCCGTTTCAGCTTCGTGACGCTGCCTTCGTGGAGCCAGGGCGCCACTCTTCTTTCCATGATATTCTGATTTGACTATTTTGTCCCTTTTGTTACCATGCCAATGGCCTTGTCTCTTTTCTTTCCCCGATTTGCGCCATTTCACCACTTCTACAAAACAACACTAATAAAACACATTAAAAACGTTCGCTACTCGTAATATCTAGCTCATAATTAAGTTAAAAAGAGAATAAAACTCATGAGCAAAACACACTCGTCACATGGTTGCCTCTATTTTATGTCTTGACAAGTCTCTAAGTTCTATAGTTGCCTTTTAAATTGTTATTTTCATCACTTCATCTCTTTTCCTTTCTCTGGGTGTTTATTCATCTCTCTCCCTTTCTCTCTTTATCTATGTTATAGTTGCCTTTGTGGTGGATCCTCTCTACCATCAGACATCTGCACAGTTCGATGAAGGTGGGGCAAAGGGTCTTTTGCTGAACAATCTTGGAGTATATGGCAACTGCAGAGTGTTATTTGATTCTCTGGAAATACCTGGGAGGTGTTCGTCTTTTGAGGCTGAAGTTGATGGTGCTGAGACAATTGATGTATCTTTTGCTAGAGGTATAGTAGCTTCTGTGATATATCTTTGTTCTGCTTTCTACCTTCCATTTGCATGCTAAAATATTCGAATATTGTTTATGTCCAATTTAAGCCTCTTTTAATTTTATTCTTATTCAGAATGCATCGAACAAATGGTATTGGATATGCCTAAGAAGAATGAAATATCACCCAGCCTTAGGGCTATATTCAATCTATTTGATGAAGATAAGCAAAAACCACCTGAATCATTTTCATCTGGACAAAGTTGTTCCGGGGAAGTTTTCCAAACTGCCGATGGTAAAAATGAGGAAGATAGTGATGCATTTGGGAATTTTGGAACTTGGGGCTTGGATCATGATGACCAAGCAAGTATGGTAGATGAAGGATCTTATGATCTCGATCAAATTTTACCAAGCCAACCGGAGGTTCTGATAAATTAGTTTATGTTGCCATAAATCCAGTATATCTTTTAAGTGATCCTTCTAATGGAAGGAAATATCATAAATGCTGATATTTGTGGTTAATTGTTGCAGGCTAATAAACATTTTACTTTTGATGAACTTGACGAGGATAATAGTTCTGAGAAAGTTGATGGCTATTTATTTTCAAGTTTGGGATTTGCATCAAAGAAAAATGCCTGGGCGGGTCCAGATCATTGGAAGTATCAGAAGGGTAAAGGTAGCCTTCAGTAGGCTTTGCAAGAAATATCATAATCATTTTTTTCTCCTGTTAGGTTGGCATTTAATAGACTTGTTTTACAGATTCTGAAGATCCAGCAAAGGATAATGGATTACCAAAGACCAAGAAAGCAAAAAACAGAAGAGCAGAATCTGACATTGAGTTGTCAAATGCCTTGGACACTGATGCATCAGATATCTTTGCTCCTCCAAAGAACCCCAAGTCCCTATTCCTGCCAACAAATAGAGCACCTTGTAACACTAAACTTCCAGAAGACTGCCATTACCAGCCGGAGAATCTTGTGAAGCTATTTCTGTTACCTCATGTTATGGTAAACTTCGACCATCCCTCCCTATCTCCCCTTCATGAAGAAAGGCGGAAACCTATAAGTTAGTGGTGAAAACAAACACATGTATCTTGCTGGAACTTTAGTTTGTCTATGTGGTCACGAAAATTCAATCTTGGGTTATGCATTGATTTATTTTTGTATTTCCTTATTTCAGTGCATCAGAAGGAGAGGAAGCAAGACAACAGGTTAGGATTTCTTCTATGAACCTATATTATCCAATCACGTAAAATTGGACATTTGGGATGCTCAAATTTTTAGCTGTATTCCCAGTTGCAAATGATTCAGCATGTTGATAATGTTGAATTTTATTTCAGTATCTCCAAGTAGCACAGAGTCATAGACACACGCAGAGTATCAATTGCAAAAAGAGAACTGTTTAATTGATTCAGAAAACAGCTGTAACATTATAAAGTAATATATTGGCTTTATTGGTAAATTAGCGACACATATATTCCGAAAAGTAACATGATTATCTTTGCTTGGTTTTTGTCTTATGCTCAATCTAAAATATTACCATGAAAAAATTCTACAATTTTAGCTCTAAACATAAAACTTGTAATTTTTTAACACAAACTATGGACCATGGAAAGTGAACATTTAAATACCCCCCTTCCGCCCCTTTTTTCGGGAGAGAGAGACAGATGATGGCCTTATGAAAGAAATTAATATTTATGCAACTCATTTGTCTTGAGAGAGGAAAAATTTCAAGCTTTGACTTCTTTAGCATTTTTTTGGAAGTTTGCCAGTCAAAAAACCCCTGGATCTTTATACACAAAAGTCAAGCAAAATGTCACACTATTTTTGTGATTGCTAAGTGAATCATATTTAACTACCTTGTAATATTTATCTCTTGCCTCCCTTTTCTCTCTCGCTTCATATCTCACATCAATTTATCTGGAGTGTTAAATCTGTAACTTGCAACGTTGTTAAGATAATGCATATCTTTATTATGTCTTATCAAGACTCAATCAAAATTTCCAAATTAGATTCCTTTGGAGACTAATGCTAACCCTTTGTCGTGGTTAGATGAAGTAAGTCAACAAAGAGATGACTATGCAGAAATGCCATCATGGGATGATGAAGGTGGTTTTGGAGGCACATTTGATAATGGAAATTCTTATAGTGATATTGATGATTCAAGCACTTTGGTCTCTCAACCTCGACAGGTTGGTATCCTTGTCCTATATTTACTATATTTCAACGGTATTGTCAGCACTAAAATATTTAACCCCCGTTTGATTTGGGTAAAAATTAGATTTTTAGTAAATTAATAAAAGTTGGTCAAATGCTTGGTTGAAAAATTGATAAAGTTGTGGGTCTCATGAAATATGTGGTTAAAAATGAGTTTTAAGAAATGGGGGCCAACTAGACACTTTGATAATGGACATTAAATTTTTCAATGTAACAATTTGGGGTTCTATAATCTCATATCTGGGGAGAGTTGAAGCTGTATGGTTAGGATGTAACCCAGGTCTATGTTTTCTACAACTTCCATGTGAGTTTTCCATTTTTATAGATATGTGCCCTTCTCTGGTAGAAATTCTTCATGCAAGGCATGAATGGCATCTCGAGAAAAAAATTGGATCTTTAATTTTTTTAGATACATGTGTACTTTATTTGATATTCTCATGGTTTATTTCATTTTTAATTGGATATAGCTTTAGTTCTTCTCTGCTTAGCATTCATCCAAGAGCATTTTGTTGAATTAGGCAATTTATAAAATGAGAAGTGTCATGTCTACGATCTGAATGCTACTTACTCAGTTTTCCTTAGGCTTTAACTTTGATTCTTGTAACTATTAAATTGTAAAGGTTGGGCATGATGGCCTTGTGATTACTTACTACCCATGCACCTGCATCCCATAAAAAAACTTTCTCCACACCAGATGAAATATCTTTATTCCAAATAAATATGGGTAACCAGGATCAATATTTTTTCTACCTTCTTATGGTATCATATGTGGGCGTGCAACCAACCATCTGAACCAAACAACTACGGTTGGGATTTAGATTTTGCCTAGGGTACAAGTGTTTCCCTTGAGACAATGTTATCAATACTAAACAGTTCAGTTTTTTATAATTTCTGGACATTAGGTTCTGTTCAACTGTACACTCTCGTAGTATGTTGGACGATTAAAGAAAACACAAGACCAAATCTTTCTTTTGGCTTTTGTTACCTACTTATCGGAAGGTGTTTGTTAATCATAGAAACCAGAAAGTGTACATTAATCAAAAGTAGAACTAGAAAGCCACTGTATTTTGCATCTTAGGTGTTACTAAAATGAAGAAACTTCCTCGGGAAATATGAAAACTCAGTAACTCTATGACTAATAACTTAATCCATCTTCCTAGGTTATTTTATAGAGGGTAGACAGCATGTGAATATGTGGAGTAAAACCGGTTTTTTTTTGGACATATGTAAGGATTTATTGATAAGCATGGAACTGATGTTTCATTGTGTCTGTCTATTTTTTCTATTGATAAATTAAATATGATTTTAACCGCGTGTGGCAAATCACTTACTAGCTGAGGCTAGATTAGTTAGCCTGCAGCATGAACGTTGCACTTCTAAATTAAAACGTTACAAATTTTTGTAATTCTAAATTATTTTTAGATAGTGAGTTATATATATTTTCAAAATCTAGTGCTTAGTTTGCTTGAAAATATGTTACAGTCAATATTTACTTCCTTGTCTGTATGAACAGATTAGTAAGATTGAAGTTCAGTTCGATAAAACATCTAAACAAGTTGATGTTCACTCACTTAAAGAAACCCTGTGGGACCATATGCAGAAATTAAATGAAACTTCAATTCAGGTAAGACCATATTATCTGGAAGGTCTGATTTTACGTCATTCATAATTGAGCTTGATGTAGCTTCAAATTGAATTTTTGATAACCAATTGCATGATCAGTACAGAGGATTTTTTTTTTTTTTAATATTCTATTAACCCACTCATGTTCAAAACATGAACAACAAACTTCTTTGATGTGTAATGACTTAAACTTTAGATGGGTTTATTATTAATAGGACAACACAGTAGAGAAATCTATGTGCTGCTTTGAATATATAACTGAACAATCGTTACAATTTTAGGCTTTTAGATAATTTATCACCCAATAGTCCAATCCTTGGAAGCTCAATATGAATTCTTTTATTATATTCTACTCCTGTCATGGATCTGGCGTTTGGATAGCTTGTTTTCCAAACATATAAATAAATATATGGGAAAGATGCAAAATGTAGCATTCAATAAAATGCTGAAATTCATTATCTTTGGAAATGGGAATTGTCCAGAAAAAAATAGATTTCATTGTGCCCATTGCAATCCGTTGTAAGAATTTTGTGAATTACACGAGAGATATTTGTTAGATAACAAAACCAGAATGCATTTTACGTCGTGAAATATAAGATTTGTTATGATAAATGACCTAATCTAAAATTTGAGATCAATTTAAACAAAGCGGAAATTAGAAATACACATACGTAAACTCATTTTTGAGGTGGTTCTTTGTTAAGCTATGTCCGCTTGCCGCTCAAAATTTTCCTGACAGTGAAGAAAAAGAATTACAAGACTTGCTTCCTACACCTCTCTATTCCTAGAATTTATACTAAGCTAGACTATGGAAAAGATCTAAATGCTTGCCAAAGGGTTGATTTCTTTATCTACCATTCAAATTGAGATAAATTATAGAAATAGGGATACTCCTATATATAAGTGCAAAAGAGAGATGCTTTTGATTATTATTTGATGTGAGATTCACATCAATCCTATTATAGTGGGATAACAAAAGAAAATTCCTATTCTATGTGGGAAAGTCATCCTATGTAGGACATAGGAAAGATCAATTTTATACTCTGGGATTGTCTCTAAATAAAATATTCCTCAACACAAATATCAAATATGGAATGTCTAATATGCGCTTAATTGAAGAAATCCACAATTCCAACAAAATTTAAGCAAATAAACTGTTATCTGTAAAAGATTATATCTTAAATGATGGTTCAAACATAATTGTCTTCAGTATTTGCCTACCTACTGAAAGTGATTGCACCATCCAAGGGAAGCAGACCGAATATATGGAATGTATTAGGAGCAAATAAATTCACAAGATTCTTATGTATCCTTACCAAACTTTAGAGCACTATTTACAGCAACAAGTCATTAATCAATATTTTCATTAGCAATTGTAAATCTAAAATAGGTAAGCATGTATGAACAAAATAGTTTTGCCTTCTGCTGATTCTTATTTCGTAGTATATTTCATCAGTTCATTCCTTATTATACTGGTTTGTGAAAATTACAGCTTTACAAGCTGAGTGATTAATAATCGAAGAGAATGATTGCTTACTCCATACAATGCTTAGTTATACTAAGCATCTCACAGCAAGGCAGCTTCAAGGGATTTTGGCTCTATTTTTGAAGCTTAGTCCTCATTTAAAAAGCAAATTCTATCAATCAGTTATGAACTGAGTATTCCCATGTAATAATACTACATAGAAAGCATATGTAGCACGGTGGTTTGTTTAGGGATAAATACGTGAACTTTGAAGCATGGAAATGTAACAAACAATTTTTGGCGGAAGCTTTCGAACGAAAATGTAAAAGAAAAGAGGAAAAAAAAATCCATCGGAGGAAGCGCATCATGAAAGTGCGGAATCTTAAGTAATCTGCCACTGGTTGGAGACGAGTTTGTAGTCGGACTAGAACACGTTTGTTGCTTACATTTTGTTAAGTTGAAAAGTATTTTGTAATGGCATTTGATCAATTAACTCTTTTATCGCAGCCTTTATTTATTTCACAAAGTGTATCCTGTCGTTGCCCATTTGCCGTCTCACTCCCTCTCTTCCCCTCTCTCCCTTGGTGTGCTTGTGAGTTGTTATAGGTGTGAGGGTGCGACTAGGCTGTGCCTGCTATTATACTAGTACCATTATATAAATTAAAAATCTAATTATGGACTGTTATTTATATATGGGGGAAAATGCAGGAAGAAACAGTGTCTTTCAGGCAAGCCTTGGCCAGTTTCCCAGACGAGTGCAAAGCAGCATCAGTTAACGACAT
The DNA here is from genome assembly GCA_903798325.1 of Fraxinus xanthoxyloides. Lineage (NCBI taxonomy): Eukaryota > Viridiplantae > Streptophyta > Magnoliopsida > Lamiales > Oleaceae > Fraxinus > Fraxinus xanthoxyloides. Next base: position 10,624 of record CAIGRL010290088.1, read on the forward strand.
ATCTCCACATTTGTGCTTCATATGCCTATTGCATCTAGCTAATGAGCACGGGTTGTCGATTCATGGCTGTCCCAGCTTGGATGATCTCACCATACAACTTAAATGACATGCTATAATGCCATGCTTGGATGATCTCCACATTCAAACTTTGCGTTGCTCGAAGGGAATCATATTCCACCATAGCAATCTGGTATCCATTTTCCTTCGCATAAAGAAAGCCCATCTCTCACTGCTATGTTTCTGCATTCCCTACGCCTTAAACTGTGTTATGTTAAAATCCAATGTTACTGTTTGTGTAAACAATAGGTTAATATTGATTGATTTTCTTTCTTTTTTTGGTCTGTTCTTTGATAATTCAAATTCTTAATATTTTTGCATGGCAGTTTTTATATATAGGATGTACTGAAATAACTTGGATCTGTTAGTGTGAAGTGAATTACTTATATCCACATGGCACATTAGTATTTGTCTTGAGCACTTTGAAAGGATTGTGCTAGTTGAGGTATATTATGGACCATGGTTGGATTTAATTTTGTGGTCAATTACACATTCTAGTCATGTCTCTTTCATGATACAATATTTGAATTTGATTTTTGAATTCAAATGAATATTTGGCTCTATAATACACAAGACTTCTTCACCTTTTCTTTTTTGGACTTGGTATCACAAAAAAGAGAGTAAGCATAGAGAGGTAAGTAAGTGGGAGAATCATATCTCTGGCGAAATTCTTGGTGGCTTTCGGTGGATTTACTTCTCGGTATATCCATTGCCATTTCCCTGGACGTCGGTGCATGATCTGGTGTTGCAAAAATTTGAGCTCAACGTCATATGACACTTTATTGGTAGTGTTGAAGAAGCTTTAGTCATTTTGGTTCGGTTTTACACTTTGAAAGTTTATGTTTTCCGCATTGTAGTTGTAATAATCTTTTGTTCAATACATTATAATCTCTACAGTTAGATTTGATATATATTTGATTATAACATGAATTCGACTTTGGTATATAATAATTATCTCTATAAAAAGAAAAAAAAAAGTATACAAACAAATATTACGGTTTGCGGACTTTATCATGGGACAGTTGACTCCTATCTATTTAATTGTATTTCCTGGGATCCATACACCAAGAATTATAGTTTAGGAAGCATAGCAGCAGAGCTTTCCAATCTCTGACTAGTGTTGCACTTGGATGTCCAAAATTCAGTATGGAGCATTTAAGTCTCCAATCTCTGATTTTGATGGCACTTTAGTTTTCAATAGACGATTTTGCCATTATTTTTAGGGTAATTCTATTTACACCATAATTTTTATGAATTTTTGAAACACAAGACACTCTGAAAGTATCTTTTAATTCACTTTCCCATCGTGTTGATTTTGGCACACTAAAATTGCTTAGTTACTGTTGAAGCAAAGATGAGATGCCAAAATGAACTCTTTTATGGTAAATGCTCTGGTTGTGAAGGTTGATGACCTTGCTCTCTTCGTCAAAATACGGATAATGAATTGAGGACAGATTAGAAGTAGAAGAAACATAAGATGGTGGACTTATAATGGGTCTCATGGTTTCAATTTTTTCTTTCTTTCTCCCTCTTTATCTTTGTTCCAGTATTACCTCTAGGCAATACTTATTCGTTGTACATTAACTGCCACTAGTTTATTGATTGATCGATCGAGCCATCAATTCATTTTCCATTTTCTTGACTTTCACTCGTGTATGGCGAAGATGGTTCGATTGGGCATCTGTTTATTAAACAAGGCCTCTATAAAACTGTTTTTTACTTGTTGAGGGAGATGCAACTCAAATAAGCGTTTTCTATACTCCAATGGCCTGCCAGATATTCCATCCAGCATTATAGATGCGATTCCATCCATTAACCCTAATCCCTCATCTTCATTTTCATCGTGCAACATCAATAAAGCGGTTACTTCACGATTTTCATCTTCTTATAAGAAATAGAAACTTAATTATAAGTTATCGAATCAATGACATTAGCACAAATATAACATGAAAGATAAATGTCTATTTAGTAAAAAACTGAAATGTCATAATTTCCAAAACACATATTTGGTACTCATTCATAATTATAAATCAACATGAGTATTACAAAATGTTAAGAGTTACCATCTATGCATGAACCAAACGAATCAAAGGCAAACTAAATTTAGGTTCTATGTAAGGTACATGTGCCTACACGACACTAAAGCTAAGATTGGATAAACAGTGTTATATATATAATATATATATATAAAAGAATAGACTCTAACCTCCCAACTAATAGAAAGAATAAAGAGGATGCAGTGTGCCATGTCCCATACTTTGTTTAATTCAACTATATCTGATCCAAGACCTATCAATTTGAGGAATGCGGGGTATACAGCATTAAAGTTTGATATGAAGAAAACAGGTGCCAAGGCCTTGGCTGACCTTTTTATCGCCATCCGTTGACCTGCGTTCCCACTTTTTCTGCCGGTAAATCCCATTTCTTATTCTATTTTTCTCGACTCCAAATTGTTCAAAACTAATAGAGTTGAGAGATAAATGACAAAATAAATAGCATACGACTTAAGACGGTGGCTTGGCGTTACCTCCTCGATGAGAGACTCGGAGGCTAATTTAAAAGTTTAAAAAACTATATGTCACGCGAGCTAGCCTAGCCATACGCCCGATATATATTTCCAGAAATTTTCAGTTATATAAACATGATTTATTATTGAGTGTCGGCAGGGCAGGCTAGGGTCTATGAACCTTAAATACAGAGATGGCGGTACCCCTCACCAGCCATGTACTCGTTGACTTTGAATGTCTCTCAATTAATACTCCCGCCAATTTCCCAACGGTTCAAACGCGGCGCATAACCATGCACATTGCACGCATTAATGGCTTCAGGGCAATTTGCCTATATATTCACTAGTTTACGAGTGAGATGAGTGAACTGAGAATTGTCAGCAATGGGTCCCTTTCAAAAATGGGTTTGCTTGTTGCTTCTTCTTGTAGGCATTGTCTTACAGTTGAGTGTAATTTCTCTGGGAGATGATAAGCTCGATAAAGCTAGGTGGGGAGATGATGATGACTGTAGATATAGTAGGAGAGGCTGCGGTGGGGGCCGCTTTGGTCGTGGTCCTGGTTGGGGAAGACCAGGTCATGGTGGTTTTGGAGGAGGTAGAGGTGGAGGTGCTGGAGGAGGTGGAGGGTTGGGTGGTGGTTCTGGTCGTGGTGGAGGACTCGGTGCGGGTGGAGGAGTTGGAGGAGGTGCTGGTGGAGGAATTGGTGGTGGAGGAGGTGGTGGTGTAGGCGGTGGGTCAGGTCATGGTGGTGGCTTTGGAGCTGGAGGAGGTGTGGGAGGTGGTTCAGGAGGAGGCCTTGGAGGTGGAGGTGGTGCAGGAGGAGGTGGAGGTGGTGGTATTGGGGGTGGTTCTGGTCATGGTG
>CAIGRL010290131.1:0-12081 GCA_903798325.1 Fraxinus xanthoxyloides
TATCGAAATTTTACCAAAAATGGCAAAATCCCAATATTTATACCAAAAAGAAATACGTAATACAAGAAATAATATCCCAAAAACCGAGCTTAAATTGAGTTCGTAATCTATGCTAAAAAGGCAAATGAAATATTACCACAAAAGGAAAAAATAACTAAAATTGGGGATTCGGAAGAGAAAACAACGGATTTTCCCCTCGAAACCGATGTGCACCGAGTGAAGCTACCTTACCACGATGTGTGCGCCAAAAAGGGCTTTCCTAATCAGGGTCATGAGCGCGATTCTGATAACCGTAGCCAAAGATATGACCAAAATATCATAACGTCTCAAAAAAGGCCCCAAGTAGGAAAAATCGTTGATTACTTGTCATTTTTACGCTGATCTTCCAACTCATTACTTCAGCACCATCAACGAGCTATCTGACAAGTCAGCTTCATCTGACTCAGATATTCTTGCATCACTATTTGACAAATTCTAGTTGAAATTCTTCTTGGAAGCCCTACTGAGAGTTGAAATTTGTGCTGAACTTGAAAAAATCAAGATAAGGAAACATTGGGCATTCTATTTCATCTACAACTCTACTTCAAAGACTTGAATTATTCCCTATATATATTTGTCTCTTCTACAATTTAGTTGAGTTGATTTTACCCCATTATGGATTTTTAACCTCATTATAGGTTGGTTTAATCTTGTTAGACGTTTGTGTATCTCAATTATTAGTTAGACAAATTGTAAATCGTTATAATTCTTTCTCCATATTTTAGTGAAATCTTCCTTATTCTATCTTCTTGTGAGTTTGTGATCTTTACTTCGTATTGTGCCTATAGTCTTGTATCATCTTCAATAAATTGGAATCGGAGTTATACGATATCATCTTCCACTTTTTACAAAATGATCAACATGATTAGAGATAATTGTTACCTTGAAGTCTCTAAATATGAATATGATGACCGAGTACTAGAAGAAATGTTGCTTCTAGATGGATGTCTCTCATTATATATCTTATGAAGATTGTCTTGGGATATAAAGAAAATATTATCGAATTCTATCAACAAATTGGAACAAAGGACTGACGTTAATTGGTAAATTCTCAAATTTCATGGTACTCAAAATAACCGGTCAACAAGAATTCCTACAAGAGTTAAAAGGCAACCACTTCACCTTTTAAATGCTATTCATCGAGCTCTTAGCCTAGAATTGTAAAAAATGCAAGTTCAACCCTAACAATACCTAGAGGGGGGGTGTATAGGTATTAAATGTGGAATTAAAAACAATTACAAATTAAACACAAAAAGTCACTTTTAATTCTTATCTAGATGGTTAATCATGCAAGTCAAATTATCCTATGTTGAATTACCGCAGTTTGCAAATCATAAACAATAAAAATATATTAAAGAACACAATAATTGCACATGGAGAAACCCAAATGGAAAAAACTCTGGGCACTTTGTCAGTCAACCCACTATAAATGATTTTGTACTTATGGNAATTGTGAAAAACGCAAGTTTGACCCTAACAATACTTAGAGAGGGGTAAATAGCTATTAAATGTGGAATTAAAAACAATTACAAATTAAACACAAAAAGTCACTTTTAATTCTTATCTAGATGGTTAATCATGCAAGTCAAATTATCCTATGTTGAATTACCGCAGTTTGCAAATCATAAACAATAAAAATATATTAAAGAACACAATAATTGCACATGGAGAAACCCAAATGGAAAAAACTCTGGGCACTTTGTCAGTCAACCCACTATAAATGATTTTGTACTTATGGTCTACTAGACTAGACAACGATACGAACTACCTGATCTCTTGACTACAATTCGACAGCTCTCCTAAATTTTGTGCTCTCCTACACCAACTACAGCTGTAACAACCAACGCTATCTTGGAACTCCGCTATTCTACAGCAGCCTCTAGCTTGGTAGAATTGCATATATCCTGTGGATCACGAAGAACAATCCGTTCTTCACAGACTGGAACTCCAATCGCCTTCCTTGATCTTCAGCACCTCTAACAGATATGTATGAAGTGTGATTTGGGTATTTAGATATTGAATTTGATGTTTTTTGACCAAAATACTCACACAAGATGAAGATTGAATGGTGGAATGAATAGATCTCTCACAGATGAAGTTCTCTCAATTAACAACCTTAAGAAAATTGTTTTGTACGTGTTTTGGTATATAGATAGGTCAAAAACATAATAGGCCGAGAAAAAAGCCTTTAAAAAGCGAAAACAAATTTTCCGTATAAAGCTGTTGCTCGAACGAAGGGCCAACGACAGTCGAGCAACATGGTGTCGCTCGAGCGAAGGCGACGGTCTAGCGATGAAGTTTCTACTTTTGTAGCTCGAGTCAACCCTTGGTGACAGTCCAGCAAAAATACATGTTGTTTTTCTCCTTGTTCCAAACTCGAAACCCTAGATCTATTTAACTAACTTTTAAATAAATATGCATGTCCTCCCCCTTACTGCAAACTCTCAATGTGTTTAAGCAGTAGGTAAATATATCTATGTCTCACTCCCAAAGACCCCTCAAGACATAAGACATAAGTGGAAAAATCAATGCAATCTATATCAAGTCAACTATCAAAATGTATCTATGTCTCACCCCAACGACCCCTCTAAACATAATATAAAATGTAAATCATAAAAAATGATAACAAATCACTTTTGTAACCTAAAATTTTCCTTCCCCTTTTTGTCACAAAATGACAAGGGACAGAAAAATCACACAACAACACAATAATGTAGGAATAAGCAATAACAAGTACATACGGTGAACAGTAAACTTTACCACAATCCCAACGTAAATTAGCCATGGAGCAAATGATATAAGTGACTCATATGTGTTACATGTCACTAATCCTCTGACAGTAGGACCCAAAACCTTAAATTTGTGAGAAAGCACGTGTAAAACATCACTACTAATAAGTATATTCCTCTACTTATGAAAGTCAAACCGTATAGCACATTAGAACCTAATATGAAAGCTCATGTCTAATGAACAATGTNAATAATGTAGGTATAAGCAATAACAAGTACATACGGTGAACAGTAAACTTTACCACAATCCCAACGTAAATTAGCCATGGAGCAAATGATATAAGTGACTCATATGTGTTACATGTCACTAATCCTCTGACAGTAGGACCCCAAACCTTAAATTTGTGAGAAAGCACGTGTAAAACATCACTACTAATAAGTATATTCCTCTACTTATGAAAGTCAAACCGTATAGCACATTAGAACCTAATATGAAAGCTCATGTCTAATGAACAATGTCTTTTGAAGAATATCTTGTCTCCCTTGACTTACAGCACAAATATGTTTCATTTATCACAACTTTCAAAAGGAATGCTCACATATTTTTATTTATCTTAATTGCAGGCTCATTTCCATTAAGCGACTAACATGACCCCTGTAACGAGTTTTAGGACGGTTAACCTAAGTCAAATGACCATAGGCACCAGGTTATAAGAAACCTTATAGGCTTAATTACTCAAGTTACGTAGGCTTTGAAAAGAAGCATTAAGATATTGAGTCCTTATATATATATATTTCTAGCTCAGGTTTATTAAAAATGGTAAATTCATATTTAAAGTCACCCTACTAACATGTGACAGTCATCCCAAATCTCACACACACGATAGAGTCCTATTGTCAAGATCATAGTGTGTGCAGTGCATATGGTATATGAGAGACCTATATTAAATACTCCATAAACATCATATGCTAGCAATGGAAATTATATTATAGCTCACCAAATAAACTCGCTCTTGATTAGAACCAACAAAATCAAGTGTATGGTAAGTTATGCTATAAAACCAATTTCCAAATCAAATTCTCATTGTTCTCAAAGTTTTTTTTTTTTTTTTTAATTTAAGCAAAACTTGAAACTAAAGCAATAAAAGAAACTATTTCGTTTGTTTTTTGAAAAAACAACATGAATGCACCAAGCGCACAAATCATAAAAATTCAAACAAAGTACAAAACATAAAATAAAATGCATGAGAGCAAATAAATAAATATGATGCATGCATAACAAAGTGTCATACAATAGTAGAATACGAGCAAGCATAAAAAAGACTCAGTCAATGAGGTACACAAATGCCATAGCTATTCGAAGAGACTCAAAACGAAAACCATGCAATGGTTTAGTAAACAAATCAGCTAATTGGTTCTTAGCAGAAATATGTTCAAGATTTACTATTTGAGTTTCCATAAGTTCTCGAATAAAATGATGTCTGATGTCAATATGTTTAGTTCGAGTGTGTTGAATAGGATTTTTAGAAATATTAATAGCGCTGGTGTTATCAGAAAACACAGTCATAGTACCCTGTTCAATCCTATAATCACTTAACATCTAATTTATCCAAAGCAGTTGAGTGTAATAACTTCCAGCCGCAATGTACTCGACCTCGGCTGTGGACAATGAGATAGAATTTTATTTCTTATTCATGCAAGCAACGAGATTAGCACCAATATAAAAAACCTCCAAAAGTACTTTTTCTATCTCGACATTACCAGCCAATCAGCATCGGAGTAACCAGCAAGATTAGGATTAAAATCCCTAGAGTACAGGATCCCATAATCAACAGTATCATTGATATAATAATCACACATCGCTCATGTATGATTCCTTGGGATTAGTCTGAAAGTGCGCACAAACCCCAATACTAAATGCTATGTCTGGTCTAATAACAGTGAGGTAAAGTAGACTACCTATCATACTCCTATATAGTGTTTGATCAACACTCTTTCCTATAGGATCTAAACCTGACTTGATACTGGTGCTCACAGGGTTTCTAATGTGTTTCTTGTTGTCTAATCCAAACCGTTTGACAAGATTCTTGGCATATTTCGATTGAGATATGAAAATCCTTCATCACTTTGCTTGACTTGAAGTCCAATAAAGTACGTTAACTCACCAATCATACTCATTTCAAATTCATGTTTCATACACTCAGCGAACTCATGAGCAAGTGAATCAATGGGAGAACCAAAGACGATGTCATCTATATAGATCTGAGCTATAGTGATGGTATCATCAATCCGTCTTATAAACAGGTTATGTCTGCACCACCTCTCGCGAAACCATGTTCCAAGAGATATGCAGTAAACCAATCATACCAAACTCTAGGAGCTTGTTTTAGCCCATACAAGCTTTATTCAACCTATACACATAGCGAGGATATTTCGGATCAATAAACCCTTTAGGTTTTCCATGTAGGCTTCTTCCTAAAGAATAATATTTAGGAATGCACTTTTGACATCCATTTGGTACAGTTTAAATCCCAAGGTACAGACAACCGCAAGGAGAATTCTAATGGATTCAAGCCTAGCTACCGGGGCAAAAGTTTCATCAAAATCAACACCTTCAACTTGAATGTATCCATGAGCTACCAACCTAGCCCTATTTCTCGTTATGGCACCTTGACCATCCGTTTTATAATTGAATATCCACTTATATCGATAACATTCCAATCATCAGGCCTAGGCACCATGTCCCAAACTTTGTTTCTAACAAATTGATTTAATTCATCATGCATAACATCAACCCAAAATTCATCACAAAGGGATTCCTCAACCTTCTTTGGTTCGATCTGAGACACATCTTGCATATGACAGATTGTTCAAAACCCTCTTGTGAAGTATCATTCCTTCTTGTATATCCCCAATCACATTATCCTTAGGGTAATTCAATTTAATTCTGGATGAAGGTTCTTTAGGTGGTTTAGCTTCATTATCAGATGTAGAATCCTTAGTTGACACAACCAACTCATTTGATGTTTGTGGGAGATCAGGAGTAGAAACTTTCTTAGGCTCAATTACTTTGACTGGATCACCTTCCAACTGTTACAGCTGAATACATTCTCCACCAATCTCCCCCTCACTACAAGCATAATCAACTACCACATTGATAGATTCCATCACAGCGCGTATGCGGTTATTGTACACCCGATAAGCCCGACTATTCTTGGAATATCCTAAGAATATACCTTCATCACTCTTGAAGTCAAACTTTCCCAAGTTCTCTCTGTCTCTCGAAATGTAGTACTTGCTGCCAAACATACGAAAATACTTAACAGTAGGTCGTTTACCCTTCCAGATCTCATACGGAGTCGTGTCAGTTTTTGGTCTAAGATAAACTCTATTGACAATGTGACATACAGTATTTATGGCTTCACCCCAGAAATGCATAGCCAAATTTTACCATGAAGCATAACTCTCACCATTTCTTAAAGCACACGATTTTTTTATCTCAACAACACTATTTTGTTGTGGAATGATCGATGAGTAGAACTCATGTTGGATTCCTTCCTCCAGAAAGAAGTTCTCAAGATTTGAGTTTTCGAACTCATTACCATGATCACTACGAATTATGGACACAAAATAACCTTTCTCATTTCTAAATTTCTTACATAATGAGATGACAAGAGCGAACACTTCAGTTTTATCTCTCAGCAATTCAATCCAAGTGAACCGAGAAAAGTTATCTACCACAACCAAGATATATCTTTTATTACCCAGACTTTCGATCCTCGATGGTCCCATCAGATCCATATTGAGTAATTCAAGAAGCTTGCTCGTCAAGGTCTTAGAAATTTGTTTGTGGGGTACCCTAAGCTATTTACCTTATTGACACAGACCACAAACAGTGGTATCAGAATTATCCAGCTTAGGTAGGCCATTGACAATCTTCTTCTTTGAAAGTTTAGACAGACTATTGTGGTTCATGTGACCCAGTCGTTGACGCCATAGCTCAGTTACATTATCTTGGCACTACTACACCTATAATTAGAATTAGGTAAGACTCTGTAACAATTTTCAGATGTTCTCACACCTTCCAGAACAATGTTACCAGTCGGGTCATATACAAAACACTTTTTCTAGACAAAGGTAACCTCAGAATCAACATCACAAATTTGGTTGATGCTCAACAAATTGGACTCTAAACCTTTCATATACAGCATATCTGAGATGGCAGGTAGTCCGCACAACTCCTTTTCCAAGTATCGGTGTTGTAGTTCCATTACCAAACGTAACAACACCACCATTCCACTCATCAAGTGAAGAAAATAGAGATTTGTCACCACACATATGTCTTGAACATGCACTACCAAGATACAACATGGAATTATTTTGCTCTTTGAGAGCAAGGTGAGCAACATGACAATTCAACAATTCTCCCGATCATTTACTCTTATCCTCCATTTCCCCTTTCTCAATCTCACGATCAGATTTGATTTCAGCAATAGAGGTGAAGGCCATATAATCTAATTCATCCTCACCACCAGATGTCTCATCATGAGAACTAGAATCTGACTCCTCATTACTCATGGTCACGGCTAAAGTTTTACGCCTTTCTTTACCTGAACTCTTCATCAAATTAGAATATTCAATCTTAATGTGACCGTAACCTTTGCACTCACGGCATTGAATATATTGAGTTTTACTAACGGGAGTCCTAGAGGTATTCTTCTCATGCCTACCTCTTGAGAGTTTATTAAAGACTTCACTACTCTGTGCCTGAGACTTTCTACTATTCCTCATCATCTTCTAAATTTTTTTAACAAAATATGCAATTTCATCGTCCCTAAGTGTCTCAGTGTCAGTGGACTCCCTTTCATCTTCTCTAACTATGTTCATGGCGATGGATTTCTATTTCTTAGGCTATGCTAAGGTCAATTCATAAGTTTGGAGGGATCCTATGAGTTCATATACTTTAACACTATCCAGGTCCTTACTTTCTTCAATAGCAGTTACCTTAGGTCTAAACCTTTCAAGTAAGGATCTAAGAACCTTACGAACGATTTTTGACTCGGGGATCTTTTCACCTAAATTAAAACTAGAGTTCACAATATCATTGAACTTCACATAGAACTCATCAAATCTCTCATCATCATTCATCTTAAGCTCTCATTCAAATTTTCCAATAGACATAATTATTGCAGTCAAACTAGACGGTACAGACAAAGAACTACTCATCTATACTAAATCAAATAAGGGCTAGGAGTTGAAATTAAGCTCTGATACCAAAAGAAAAACACAAATTCGACCCTAACAGTGTCTAGAGGGGGTGAATAGCTATTAAATGTGGAATTGAAAACAATTACAAATTAAATAGCAACAAGTCACTTTTAATTCTTATCTAGATGGTTAATCATGCAAGTCAAATTATCCTATGTTGAATTACCGCAGTTTGCAAATCATAAACAATAAAAATAAAGTAGTAAAGAACACAAGAATTGCTCAGGGAGAAACCCAATCGGGAAAAATTTCGGGCACTTTGTTGATCAATCCACTATAAACGATTCTGTACTTACAGTCTAACAGACTAGACGACGACACGAACTATCTGATGTCCTGCCTACAATTCTGACACTCTCTTGAATTATGTGCTCCCTACACCAATTCTAGTGGCAACAACTAATGCTCTCCTGAAACTCCGCTATCTTGCAGCAAACCCTAACTTGGTAGAATCTCCTATCTCATGTAGATCACGAAGAATAACATGTTCTTCATAAACTGGAACTCCAGTCACCTTCCTTGATCTTTAACACCTCTTACAGATATGTAGGAAGTTTGGTTTTGATATTTGAATATTGAATTTGATGTTATTTGACTAAAACACTCACATAAGATGAATGCTGAATGATGGAATGAATAGATCTCTTACAGATACAGCTCTCTCAATTAACAACCTTAAGAAAACCATTATGTACGTGTTCTGGTATATATAGCTAGGTCAAAAAACAATGGGCTGAGAAAAAGCCTTTAAAACGTGAAAACAAAATTTCTCATATAAAGCTGTCGCTCGAGCGAAGGGCCAGCGACAGTCGAGCGAAGGAGAGGCGACGATCTAGTGACGATGTTTTTGCTTTTGTAGCTCGAGCCAACCCTTGGCGACAGTCCAGCAAAAAATTGTGTCGTTTTCCTCCTTGTTCCAAATTTGAAACCCTAAACATATTTAACTAACTTTTAAGTAAATTGCATATTACTCCTTGAACTATTACAGTCTATCAAATTAAGTCATTTTGTTCACAGAATTTGTCAATTACAAAATCAACTAAAACTTAACAAATTGGATAATGAAGGAAAAGTACTTGAAGTGGATAATGCAAGAAAAATGCCTGCTAAAAATGTCAATGGTGGCCATGGTGGAAAGAAAATTCAAATGAATCTGAGAACGAGTGTCACCGATCTCAAAGCAAAAGGCATCCTCTTCAAACCTAGTTAATATTGTTTGAACAATATTAAGTTCAAATCCTACACATTTTATGGGAAACTTCAACTTGTAGAAAAGAAGATACTCTTCAGTACCCTCGACAATTATGATAAAGTTACGAAAGCAAACAAAGAGATTTATTGACATGGCCCCACTTCTAATAGATACCAACTAAAAGTGGGACCCATCATCAAGGTTACTACGATATGTAACTTTTATAAATTATTTTTAATAAAATTTCTCCATTCTTTCACCTGTAATATGAACTAGCCAACCGGTAACCACTTATATATACAACTCCTAACAACAATATAGTTCTAGTGCTAATTCATGATTCCCTTTAATAATCNTTCAAATCCTACACATTTTATGGGAAACTTCAACTTGTAGAAAAGAAGATACTCTTCAGTACCCTCGACAATTATGATAAAGTTACGAAAGCAAACAAAGAGATTTATTGACATGGCCCCACTTCTAATAGATACCAACTAAAAGTGGGACCCATCATCAAGGTTACTACGATATGTAACTTTTATAAATTATTTTTAATAAAATTTCTCCATTCTTTCACCTGTAATATGAACTAGCCAACCGGTAACCACTTATATATACAACTCCTAACAACAATATAGTTCTAGTGCTAATTCATGATTCCCTTTAATAATCACAAAAAATGAAAGTGTCCCAAAATACTTGCTACGTGATATATGAAATGAGTCATACTAGCTAACTTTGTTGGTGGTTTCAACTCCAAAATCAAGGCTCAAATCCAAGATTTTCCCAAAAAATCATTTGCTACCTTATAAGAAAAATTGTTAATTCCCATAATGGCTCGGAGCATACAAATAAAAAAAAAGGTTACAAACTTACGAGTTTCTCGAAGAGAATGAAGGAAAGAGAACATTGAAATTCATGGAAATGATGGGGAAAAGGGAAGAAAATCAAGAAAGAGGAAACTGGGAGAAATTTCAAGAGAAACTTGGAGAACTCTCGAAAAGTTGTAAAAGGTTTAAATATTTTTAGAAGGGGAAAAAAAAAGAAATTCGTGCCAAAGTAAAAGGAATTACCTCTAAGATCCATGTCTTTTATAGGCAGACACATTCGTCCCCAGTCGTTGGATCTCAATTCGGGTCATCTAGCCATCCAATTTGAGGATTCAATCTAAACCTCTCACAACGTCGGTCACTTCATCTTCAATGGGTTAGTTCATGATGTCTGCTCCACACGCCCTCATGCATCTGGAATTTCTGGAGAGCGTGGGAGACAACTATCATTGAGCATTAAATGCGGCGATGGTTGCGTGTATTGGAAGTTGTACTGCCCCAACTATTTTTTCTTGGAAACGTGCCACAATATCAAATCATTGAGGCTTCATAATTAAGGATGCCTCAGGTTTCTCAAATTTGTTAAAATCAAAGAACGCTTTGTAACCATCAATCTGAGGTTCTGAGAGCGTCCACCCCTTTTTACCTCACCGGTTCGGACACAACTTCAGCATACCCTTCTCATAGCAGTTTCAAAAGGTGTAAAAAATTACCAAGTAAGCCGCTTCGATCATCACTTTTAGAAGTTCAAAGTGAGTAAGCTGTTCAAATATTCAAAGTCCATGCATTACATAAATAATCATACCTAGACTTGGGGAACTATTGTTACGCCTTGATTCCCAAGCTCAAAGAAAAGTTGCCATGTGGAAAATCCACGTGGGCAAGAAGTCAACAAGAAAGTCAAAGGAAGGTTCACAAGATCAAATAATGGAAAGTCAAACAAAACCGAAGCCCTTATACAAAAATTGGATGTCCATGCCGAACCACAACTTCAAGGACGAAGCACAACAGCTTACGCTGAGGCTCTACGAAGCTTTTCGAGACTCTGAACCCATCCGAAGTCATTAAGGCCGACACTGTCTCATACTGCAGATTCGAAGATCTCTTAGAAATGATTGATATAACATCTGTAATAAAGTTTGTCAGTGTGTCAGCCACTATGTAGAGCGGTTAACCCCTTGTCAATGTATTAATGGTATGAATGAACAATGATGTGACGTCCCAATATAAGAGATGATGTCACTTGGTTTTTGATCCAACGGTCACCACTTCGGCCTATGTAGTATAAATAGTGTCTCGTTGTAAGTAATTGGGGTTGACTCTTTTGTAATAAAAATAAATAAACATACTCATACTGGAACTCTTGAGAAATACGAGGAAAACACTTAGACTTTTGAGGGATTTATTACATTCTCGTTGAGCATCAATATAGAAACGGTAGTGATTCCAATACAAATTCTTTATCTATCCTTCCACATATTCCTGTCGATGGTAGCGGAGGATTATCTTGGGTTTGTGATCGACAGTCATTAGTGTAATTGCCATCGTTCTAGACCGTAGGAGATCAAACATTTATGTCTCTCGCTGAAAAGTGTCTCCCGCCTCCATTTCCGTTATTTCTCCGATAATAACGCACCAGAATCGTACTTGACGTAGCAAGAGTGAATCCGATATCTATTGAGTTCATTTTTTGGGACACCAACACTTTCTAATAAAAATTAGAATTTTATATTTAATTCTTATCATATGAGTTGATCTAATGAGATTAGTAGAGATGGCAGTGGGGTTGGTTTAGGACGGAGTACCCCCACCGGTCCTATCCCGTCCTTGCCCCGCAACTCCCCCACCACACCCCGCCCCGTTTCCTGCTCCTTTTATTTTTATCTTTATTTTTTGAAAACTTTCTAGTTAACTATTTTTTTTTAAAAAAATTTTTAGTTAATTATTTTTTTGTTCACGAGTTTGATCGCTGCCGTGCCAACCAGTTGGGATAGATTTTTTTTCGCCCCATTCGGGACAGGGC
>CAIGRL010290179.1:0-10528 GCA_903798325.1 Fraxinus xanthoxyloides
AGATTCGTCTACGAAAAATGCCCGTGCCACAGAACCAAATGGCTCTCAGGTTAGAGAAAATAAGGTGCCGCGCGCACCATGAATTGCCCCCGCGCGCAGGTTTGTCCCCGAACAGTTTTTGGTATTTTTCACCATAACTTTCTCTACATATATCTAATTGATCTGATTATAAATGATTTGTAAAGGTAACTCATAGGGATACAATTCTTCTAGAAATAAAAGTTTTCCAATTCGAATGCTTGCTATTCGAAAAATGGGTCTCAAATTGACGCTAAAAATCTATAGCATAACTTCTTCGGCTGGAAAATTGATTTGTGAAAATACTTTCACTACATTTCACTGCTTTGAACTCGAATTGCATCCAATTGAACCTACATGATATTCAATCATCGTAATATCCTCCAAATCAATTATTGGATGTTTACATTTTGGTCCCCAAACTTTGAATTTCCTTTGTTTTCACACATTTTTCGTTGCTTTTTTTTTTTTTTCAAATCCACCAATTAGCATTGAGTTGAACCTAACAAACATAATTAATACAAAATTAAGCTATAACTCATCTAAATCACTAACAAATACTCTAATTTCATGGCCTAGATAAGTGCACAAAATATACTTATCACGCGTCCTTGAGTTGATTGCACATTCCTTGCAACTTAGTGTCAATCACGTCAAACCTCGCCTCAATTCTCTTTAAAGCCTTACTTGGATTAACTACCATCGCTCTAATACCACTTGACGCAAGATGGAAACGTGAACAATAATAAAAGATTTTTGTTCATAACACACAAACTGATGTTTACTCGAACTTCGCTCAAATGGACATGATAAATATTTAAATTCAACCAAATAAATAATGAAATTCACCAATTAATTGAAAAACTGAAACATCTTATTAATCAATAATCAAATATATTACAAACTCCTAGTACCTATTTATAGACTCAAAACAATTACATATCATATTGAGATTCTTATTCTATAGACAAATTCAAATAAACTAGAAAATTTCAAAACAAATATAAATAGAACCAAAAAGCTGAAAAACAAATCCAATTAAAACTAAAAAACTATTAAAATGACGAAATTGCCCTTAGGCTGGCTAAAGACAGAAAAATACAAAAACGAAGCTCTAAATGATGGAAGTTCACCCAAAAAGTTCGACACCATCACCCGAAAAAGTTGTGCAAAATTGAAAGATGCTTTTGAATCGTACTCATGGACGAAAATTCGACAATCGAGCTAAACATTATGTCTGTTTTCGTAGATCCTCCTAATTTTGAATTTTTCAATTGGTTTAATATATTTAAAATTTTAATTATTTTGGTTAGTTACATCAGTATTTTAGTTAGTTATAATCACTACAATCAGGGTTATGATCATAGCCATTTATTACGGAGAATTACCCTTATTAATTGTGAAATCAAATTCAATCTTTTTATCCTTTATTTTGTTCAACGATTTATTTCGCATCACCATTGAGACCTTCACCTTTTCTTGTTGAAATAAATGGCTAAATATTTATAGGTGTGAATATGGAAAGTCTCCAATTTGTGTGATAGTCAAGTCTTTTCAAATGCAAAGGTGCATATCGGAAAGTCATCATATTTCGGATTGGGTGTGACTATTCAAGAAGGTGCATTATCAAAATTCATGAACTTTTAATAGGATACGATCTAAACCATTAAATATGAAAATGAGCGATCTAATGGTCCACATTAATTTATGTCAAAAGATGCAATTATTCAAAAATCCACTTGAAAATATATAAATAGTGACCCCTATTTCCATATTTCCTACAACAAATTAATTCAATATCAATTGATTTCTAAATTATCTCATCTCCTTCAAAAATTCTAGTGTTTTTATTTTGCTAAAATAAAATTTCGTTCAAATTATTTTTCAGAAATATAACATTATATCCCAGCATTTTAAGTTTGTGTCTATTTTTAGTTATGTCAATACTTTGGTCCGACTCATAAGATACAGTGTAGTGCAATACCAACTTCGGCACCAATGCAAAAGATGAAATCTATCTTAAGGAGATTTTCAAAGCTTCATTTCTACTTTTTCTTTCTTTTGATTATATGAGTCAATAATTTGACAACAATCTGCATTTCTTTTATGTTATTTCATTACGTGATTTCAATATTGTGATATTGATTGAATTTTATGTGAATGTTCTTTTACAGAAAAATGACTATTTCAAATGAGCAAACTGGTGAAGCGATTGGACTGTCTTTTGCATCTAGTCCATTTATAATGCCGCCAACATCTCAAAATGCAAAGTCAAAAAAATTCAACGGACGGATTTTAAACGTTGGTAACAGAAGCATCAAGATGCTGTTTACTTGACTGTGCTGAATTTGATGAATTTTTTGTGTGAATAATGCCACACAAAAACATAAATATGATACTGAAAAAAATACACGATTGACAATTGAAGCTTTGAAGCATGCTGATTTCCTATGTCAAAATTACATTCTCAACGGGTTGGATAACACATTATACAATGTGTTTATTCCTAAAAGACGACTAAGAAACTGTTGGAATCTCTTGAAAAAGAAATTCAAAACTCACGATTCAAGGATGAAGATGTCATCATAAATTTTTGGATTACAAAATGGTTGATTTAAAGATGGTTATGAGTCAAGTTCAAGAAATGCAAATAATTCTTCACGATATTGTAGCAAAAGGCATGGAATTGCTGCTATGATCATGAAATTACCTTCACTACGGAAATATTTCAAAATCTATCTCAAGAACAAGAGAAAAGAGATGACAATAGAGGACCTGATTGTTCGACTTCACACTGAAGAAGACAACAAGGTTATAGAAAAGAGAAGTTATATGCAAAACATGGAAGCAAATGCTAACATGATTGAAGACTCTGGGTCTAAAAGCAGAAAAAGAGATATCATCATAGCTCGTCTAAAGACAATAGAAAGAGGAATTATGCAAAACATTTCAAATGAGACTGTTATAATTGTGAAAAGCCATGGCATAGTGCTAAAGACCATCGTAGCAAGAAAAATGGTGAATGGAAGAAGAAATCTGTCCAGGCAAACATAGTAGAAGTAGAAAATATGTTCGTCGACATTGTCAATAACAACTTGTCCACAGTTTTATCCAAATTGACTGGGTATCAAATGCCAAGGATCAATGAGTGGATACATGTTGCGTTTTTTATATCAATGTACGATATCGTAACAAGTAATATACATTTGAGTCTGGATATTATTCCCATGATAACTATACTTTAAACTTAATCTACTTTTATTAACTCTTATTTGATGAAAGATAAACAAAGAATGGTAATAGTAGTGAATATTTTTTTGTTTTGTTTTGAACTAACTACCTTAAACTAATGGAAAGTATAAGAAGATTGCAAACACTAATTGTTAAAATATTTGAATACATACAAGTTCATCTAATGATCACCTTAATTCGTAATTGAAGATTCTAACCTAATGTAGTGTTCGATCGAATTCTTCTATGGTATTCAATTTACCAGTCTCCATTTTTCATTGAGCCTATTTAACTATTTCAATTTCATATCTTTATGCAAATTACCCATAGTTAAAGGAAATATGTTCTAAGAATTCTTGTTACGACTGTAATAATTAGTATAGATATTTCTACACGTTAGACTACTATACTGGATTTTATTATACGGTCTAAACCTCAAACTCACTTCTAGATTGGTAAGAAACTCAAGTAATCATCAAATTATTGGTCAGATAATTCATAACATTAAGTTCATAACAAAATCAACACTCCAATTAATCTCTGCTTTAAACATGAATCCTATGATAAATTTCTTCTTTTGATTTAATTCTTCGATCTCTCGTTGTATCTCGCTTTTTTCAATGTGCGGAATCCCATAAAAAGTGCCTCCTTTATTGTATTTATACTCCCCTATACGATTTTCCAAAAATTGGAGCTTTTTTGGACTTTTCATGGGCCTAAACATCATAACCCTAAAATAGGCGGCGCAGAGCCTAGGCACCTCTTTGCCTTCCTGTGTGTCGCCTAAGCGCTATGAGGCGTTGCCTCTCTGAAAAAATGGCTTCTTCTGGGTAAACATAGCGCCTGGGCGCTAGGTTGTCGGCGCTTGGGCGCTGACTCTCTGTTCCAAGCCCTGCATCTGTTTCAGTATTTTTTTCATAACTTTTTCCCTCGATATCTGATTAAGGCGATTCAAAATGGGTTGGATAAATAACTCAAAGCGTTACAACTTTACTTGAAATATGTCTTTTTAATTCGAAAATTTATTCGGCCAAAAATGGGTCCAATATCCAACTAAAAATTTGGAGATCCTTGTGATGTAGAAAATTGATTTGTGTATTTTCACTCCTTTTGACCTTTAGTTGTATCCATTTGGCCCCTATTATTCTCGAATCTTCATCGTGAGCTTCAACACAACTTTTGAGTATTTGCACTTTAGCCCCCAAACTTTGGATCTTGTCAATTTTCGCTTCTTTCTTTCAGGAAATTATAAGATATGTTTGGATTTGTTGGTGCGTTTATCATTTCGTTCATGTAACATCTTTATGGTTAGTGAGTTTCAATAAATTATTTGTCCATTTCAACAAAAATTTCTAGTGTTTCTCATTTACAAGACACAACAAAATCAACATGAAAATTCCAAAATCTCTATGGAACAAAATTATTAAAGATTCGAAAATTTTTCCAACAGAACATACCAATATAAACATGTCTAACCATGGGAATGTCTCCCTATGTTGAGAGCTTGAAGCCTTCACAAGTCAAGAAACGAAAGGAAACATAATCAATTTACCATTGATAATTCAATATAAACTATGATTTTCTGAATTATTTGGTTATTAATTTGATTGTTTGCAATTTTGGCATTTGGCTTTCTGTTTTGAGGTCTGTTAGATCTTTGATTCACAATCAATAGGAATAAAAAAAGAGGAAATGAGATGAAAACTTTCTTTTTTATCCATCAGGAATCACACAGTGTTTCGTCTAGAATACCATTATAAACATGTCTCTTGGAGGTAATTGCTCCTTATGTGAAGAGAGATGAACAGAAAGAGAAACACAATTCACTTCTTCATTTGTGTGTTTAAAATTACTTATTAATGACTAAAAGACAGTTTGCAAAATAACTGATGAGTGTTATCTATATAAAGGTAAGCCTTGGGCACTCTGACAATTGAGAATAGCCTGAATGCAACATAGCACTCAGAAACGCTCCTTAGTCCTTCAAGATGGTCTGCTCCTTCCTTCAAAGAAAAGAGAATGTTTTTCACAGGAAAATGTTAACTAAGAAATAAAGAATGTCATCAGAAACAAGACAGTAACAACATACCGTAAAACAGTGGCCGAAACCAAAAATGATTTCCATTTTTTTCTATAATAGAAAGATATAATAAGCTTATGAGAGATGATTAAATTATGTTTTAAAGAGTAGTCAATATGACGACTGGATTCTATGACAATTAAAACTAAAAATAGTTTTTGATTTCATTAATAAAATTTTAACCTTTTTGTGTTCTTACGAGATGGAAAAAGCAAATTTAATTGAGAAACAAACCTCGTCATCTTAATCCACCTCAGCATTATGCTTTACAAAATTCAGTTTTGATCTTCTCGAGCCTTGTTAGAACATCTTTCATATTGAGCCTCTCGTTGGGCCCGTGGGCCGTGCATTCTAGTGCTAGTCCCATGATTGATTTAAAGCAGCTCTCTTTGGCTCCAATATTCTCTTCAACTGCATTCACTAGATCAACATCCACTATCTGCATTATAGCATCCGGGAATGATTCGAACACCCATTTCCTCATTGTGAACTCTCCAACGAACATATCATCTGTTGGCTTCTTTTTGGTAAATGTCTCCATAAGCATAATCCCATAGCTATAAACATCCGCCATAGTCGATATTAATCCAGTAGATCCATACTCTACAAAATTGGCTTATGTGATCAAACTAACAAGTGAAATGATAAATGACAAATAAATAAACTAGAACCAATACTAACAAACTAAAATTGTTAGCACGCAAAATAATGGTTAATAATTACGTGTATGCTGTAAATTATATGTTTCTGTGTAAATGACCATTATACTCCTACATGTTATTATGAAGTTATGACTATTGTGTCTCTTAAATATGAAAATTTGGTTCTCAATAAAACATACAAAAGTCTATACACTTCTTTACATTCTTCTCTCATTCTCTCATGGTTATCTTTTTTCACTAGTGGACCAATGATTATTATTTTTCACATAATTCATGGGTTATTAAACTATTTGTTAGTTGTATGCATTAGACCAATTAGGTAAGTCGGAAATGTGAATGGCTGAGAAACATGACTCACTATATCCAAGTATCATGCAAATTATCTTCAACACAAGATAGCCCAACAATATTGTATTAAGATATTGTAACTTGCATTGGACAACTCAAAGGAGGTTATGTTAAAGGAGACAAGGTAAAGCATATTTCTCCAAAATTATGCTATACGTTGAGCCTTAGAAGCCTAGTGATATCTATGTTCATTAATGCGTCGACCCAATGATTACGCTGATCAAGATCACGGGAGTAGATGTTTAAGTTTTATCTGACTAGGTTTTCCTACCAAGATTTTAATGACCACTTTAGTACTCCAAAAATAACTTCACTCTTTTTTGATTCATTTGACATTTTTGTCTCACTAGGTGCTTATCAAACAAGATTTTAATGAGCCGAACATTTTGTAATGTATCATTCAAAACGAGTGTTGTAAATTATATGTTTATTTTGAATAACGATTATACCCATATGGCCCAAGTTACACTACACCAAAAATGGCTTTTTGCAACACGCAAAAGACAATATTCGTTGATTAAATGTTGCTAAAGAGGTCTGTCACAATATTTTAGTAAGTGAATGTTGCTATTAGCTAATATAATTGAACTTTTGCAACATTTTTTAAATAAATGTTGCTAATGTCATCTTTTGCAACGTTTTATAAACGTTGCGAAAGGTTAAAGTTTTTGCAACTTTTTTGAACGTTGTTGAAACATGATTCTATAGCAAAGTATAGGCCTGTTGTTGAAACTTTCAATATAAAGCCTTTTACAATGTTTATGGACTGTTGCAAGAAGATTACTTTTTACAACGTTTTAATTGTCGTGACAATTTAATTTTTCTCGACATTTTTTGAACGTCGTGAAAAGTTCACTTTTGAAAACGTTTTGAATGTTACGAGAAGTTCACTTTTGGCAACCTTTTTTGAACGTTGCGAAAAGTATTGTACTTTTTCCAAAATAAATTATATATAGACTCAAATGAAAGAAACCAAAAATAACACAAACTCTACACTAATTCACGCATCCCTCTCCGTACGCCTCCCTCCATTCATTCCTCTCCGGGAATCCTAGATCTTCTCCAAAGGTCCACGACCAATTCGTCCAAAATGCCGCCAAAATCGGATCTCCATGACGCCACTGACGGCGTCAGCACCATCGAATTCGATCCGGCATCTGACTCCATCTATCCTTTGTTCCACATCTTAAAGATCCTCCCTTTCTCTTTCCTTCTCCCACCTCGTCTGCAGTTGAAACTGCCCACATTCAGTCTCTCCTCCGCCATGACTGTCTACTCCCTCATCCTCCTCACCTACTTCATGGTTGTCTCCGGGATCGTGTACAACGTCATTGTTGAGCCCCCAGCATCGGCTCCACTCAAGACCGATTTACTGGAGCGGTCAAACATGTCGTATTCCTCCCTGGTCGGGTCAACGGGTAGTATATTGTTGAGGGCTTATCTTCTGGGTTCATGTTCATGCTCGGTGGTGTTGGGAAAGTGCTATTGGATCTTGGCCTTGACAAGAACCACGCCAAGAGCGTCAAGGTGTCGTATGCATAGGCTCGAGTTCATCTATGGTGATTTCGTATGTCATGAGTATGCTATTTGTTTGGATTAAGGTCCTAGGGTATCTCCACTGAGTTACTTCACATTCTATGTTTTGCTTTTTCTGTTAGGAATTTGATAGATGAAGTTTTTCTTGTTTGGTTTCTTAAGTGTAACAAACCTTTTGATTAATTCAACTCCTACCCGTTAGACATATGAGTTGGAAGAAAAAGAATTAACTGGAACATTGGTGATTATGTGCTATATTGTGTTATTGTTGGTTGCTGGATGTTTTAAAGAATTGAGATTTAGGTGATGGATTTCAATGTAAATGGTAACATTTTGTTGGTCACAGCAAATAGGATTCTCTAAATGTTATGATGTTAGCATTTATTTGCTTAAGAAAATGGACTGTGTTAATTTATTTATTGTTTCAATTTGCTAGTTTCCTTTTTATTACAGTAATTTTTACGTGTCTTTTAATGCTATAAAGTAATTACTGTACAAATAAGAAAATGAATTGGATATATGATGCTATTGCACAGGAGAATTGTTGGTCTTCACCAAATCATAGCTATTCAATCCACTGACATAACTCACACATGGGAACCGTTAGAGGAAGGTCTCCAAACGTAAGAGCAGTTCAAATGGATTGTGGAAATTGTGGAAATGGATTTTTTTTTTTCCTAGAAATGTATTGTATTTTTAAACGTTTCAGAATTTTGAATTTTGTATGAATAGTACAATTAATAATGATTAATGGAATTTTTTGATATTGTCATATTCTATCTTATTTTATGGTTAATTTGTGCAAATTACTGTACAAGTGAGAAAAATGCAAAAAAAAAAAATTGTAAAATGACATATGGCAGCGGTCGAAAAATGTTGCAAAAAATAAAGATATAAGCATAAACAACGGGCAAAAAAGGTTGCAAAAGGTTATTAGCAACATTCAAAAAAATGTTGCAAAAAAATTATTAGCAACACTCAAAAAGTTGCAACAATGTTATGGCAACACTAAAAAAAAGTTGCAAAAACGTTATAACAACATTCGAAAAACGTTGCAAAAAGGCTATGGCAACACTAAAAAAAGTTGTCTTATCCTTATACTCTACGACAATATCGAGGTTAGAAACATATTCAAAAGCGTTGCAAAAAGTTTTAAGCAACATTTTTTGAACGTTGTCAAAGGAGGTTGTTGTAGTGTTATTGTATCTTTAACAGTCCTAATTCTTTTCTATTTTATTGAGACTTTGGTTCTCAATAAAATATACAAAAGTTTGGACTTCTTTAACTTCTCTTTTCTCTCTATTTTATAATAGTGTGTTAGATCCAATTTTGTAATTAGCAAAATTAGCAATTTTCAAATTTGTAATTGACAATTTCCTTAGTCAATATCATGTCTTAATTGAATTATATTAGGAAGTATATCGAGTTTTAATCAAAGTCAAAATAGGATATATTGAGTCTATTTCATAGTAAAAATAGTTTGGGATTGATAGAGTCCTTGGAGTAGTCAAAGATGTTCAAGAACATCACATATGATCAATGTGATGCAATCACAAGTTAAATGAGTGTCAAAGTATTACACAAGTTTTGCTCCAAATTCTCAACTACAAGTTGCGACACATTTTTAATAGAAGAATTCGAATTTGAAAATGTATTTATAGAAGAATTTTAGTCATTTGAATTAGCTTTCCAACGCACTTTGAATCGCCTCAAACAGATCCTAGCGCTAACCAAGGTGCTCAAGCGACGGATCATAATTCAGTGTTCCTAGTTTGCATAAAAACACTTATTTTTTTTATTCCCTTTTCATCCAAAACAGTTCCATTATAAATATATAGCCTCATGAACGTCCCAAGTGTATTAAATCATTATATTATCTTAGAGATCCCATTATTGAATATCAAACACTCATTCTTAATTTCTTGATTCAACACGAGTTACATAGTTTCATATAATTGATCCCAAACATTATTCCATCATTAGTAGAGCATTGTTGTAATTTAAGAGTTGGTTCTTTGAAAGCCAAATACATATTCCAATCTCTTTTGCCTCGGCCTACATGTCTAAACACTAAAAGATCTTAGATCAAACACTAAAACAAAACCGTACCTTCGCCAATTAGCCTTTAGATTTATGGAGTTTCGGGAAGAGGTGATTGGAGTTCTAGCGCTCGAGAATGAGGTTAACTCTTGTTGATCCACACGAAGACAAAAGTAGCTTAGAGTTCTAAAAAATGCGAACATGCATAACCAAAGGAGTTTCTAAGTGATTTACAAGTTATGTGGCCAGAGTTAGCTAAGGTTTAGTAGTGTCTCGACTAATTGTAAGTTAACTTTTCTAATAGATTTTACCGGCAAGTTTGCTTGGAAGTTTTATATCCTAGGTTGTATTTTCCTCCGTGGTCAATTTTGGTGTTATGTATTGCTTTTGATCTGATTGTTTTATTTTATTGAAACTCAGCATTAATTTAATTGGATTAATTAACTTAATTATCTAGCAATCAATAAATGGTGACTCGTTGCTTTTTATTGTTAATTCTGCATAATTGGGTCTAAACATAAATATTAATTCAACATAGTGTATAGAATTTAACAATATATACAAGTAGTTGACAGAATCATTTACCTGGAGCCATATATCCAATGGTGCCCAA
>CAIGRL010290190.1:0-15361 GCA_903798325.1 Fraxinus xanthoxyloides
TCTTCTTCGTCAACTCTTTGGTTTCCTTTTATTATTTTTTCTTGATTCTTACTGATTTCATTGATTTGTTCAATTGTAGGTGGAATGAGAATCCCAAAATTCAAATTATTTCATTCAACACATTTTCAAAAAGGTGCTTGTTGTGTTAGTCTACATTAACGATCCATATCTATTTTTTAACATCTTCAACTGACACATGATAGGCTTGACACAAGCTACTTACACAACAATTAATATTTACATATTTCTCTTGATTGATCATGCAATGGTCATAGAGACAAATGAATTTTGCAACCAGCAAAAACACTTATAATTGTTAAACCATTTCGATCAGTTCTTACAAAATTATAAGTGGAGTATTATCCAAGACCTTAACTGTGAAACGAAATTTTGGTTAGGTCAATGTTCCCTTAACTCAATTTGACCAAAAATTCATAAAGATCACAAAAATAAAAGCTTCGTGCCAACAGCTTCCGGATTCAGAAAATATAAACTAGCCACTAACAATATGCTGGTATTGGATAATAGTTTACAATATAGTGAGCAAAATTTTAATGTCTTATTTCCTTAAATAATGCCAGTACTCTGCTTAATCCAGCATATCCGACATACAATAAGAGTTTTGTGGTGTAAAAATGCGAGACTGATTAACTGGAGATAATTTGATCAGCTGAGATACTCCTAAAATCAGCACAAATATATACATGCCATCGCGATGTGCAGTGCTGTCCAGTGCTAACTGAGATCTCGTCCGTTGTGATGTATAGTCTGCATACTAACATGCAAGGTACTACCAAAGCTTCATGCAAAAGATTTATCTTCCTTAGTTGAGTTTTGAGAGTAGAAACAGGCAGCCTGAGGAAAGTAACACTGATGCAGAGAAACAAAGCAGATCAAGAGGGGACTGAATAACTGCTTTCTTACTCTTTTCGAACAAACCAATAAGAAGAAGCATCACAATAACGTGGCCAAGTTTCGTTTTCAGCTCGTTGACAGTTTTTATTTCCAACCACCGTGGTCGTTCCTGATTCAGAGAAAACAGGATATAAGGTCAGAATGGCTGATAAAGATTCATGAAAAGTAGAAGTTAGAAAAGAACTGTTAAACAATAAAATCAGCAGCATTTACGCTAGTGAGATTGGACGAGATGATTGAATTTTTGCTTCTTTTCGGTGCAAGTTGACAAGCAAGATTTATATAATAATAGTAAAATCTGTCTTATGTTGATCCGCTGCTTGTTTTATTTAGTTTATTTACATAAAACTAATTTCGGGTTACATATACAAATGGAAAACTAAAATGTCAGATGAGACAATGCGCATGAATGTTATACTACCATAACATCAAATACAAACCTAAAGATAGTTCATCCTTAGAAAGTGCTGTTCGGTATTTTTCATCCAATACAATATCTACTACTCTTATTTGTTATTGGATGATTAACCAATTCCTTAAAATGAAAAGGAAAAAAAAGGACAACAAACTATTTCTAAAACTCCGAAAAAAAAAAGGAATTTTTTAGACCTTGCATGTAATAAAAGTCTAAAAGGAGGATATATGTTGTAGAAAATGTTTAAAATTCTCGAACAAACCTTTAGAGTGAATAAGCCAAACAAATTTGATCTGTACGTAGCTGGTCCCTCTGAAATGGATTCCTCTTTATCGAGATTGCTAATGAAGAGCTCATAAAGACCCATGCCAAAAACCAGCATCACAGTCCCCAATAGGTAGACATCTAGGTAATTCAAAATAATAAGCAAATAGTAACATTTCATTGATAATAAGAAATTCAAGCAAATATACTCTCAACTTAATGCTCAGTCAGTGAATGCACACATCACGCCGCCGCATGCGCTACAGTACTCGAGAAATTTGCATTTCCTTTATGTGCAGACATATATTTATATTAGAGACTATTAACTTTTTAATTCATTATTGATTCATTTTTAACATGGTGAGTATGATTCTATTGTCGAAATGGTAATCAGAACGGAGGCCATTAATATTAAATCCTCAATCCCTAAGGAGTTTCTTCATTAAAATGTTAATTGGACCTCTGACTGATGAACTTGAAGTGATCAGAACCTTTCTTTTGAAGTAATACTAAATTATGAACTCAATTTTATTTTTATTGTTATTTTTGTTTCTCTTCCACGTCCATCCAAAAGACTTGCAGATTCCAAATCAAGCTATGTGGACCTGAAAGTATTTCTCAAGTAACCATGCATGTTAAGAGCATATTGTCAAACCTTTCAACTACCATTGTAAGTACTAATTCGGCGCATAAAGAAAATACATCTGAAATTATTTAGTAGTGCTTAGAATTTCATACATGAAGCATACTTCATAACAAAATCCAATGTTGATGTATACATCAATTGTCGAGACAAGGTTCCACCATTCGAGATAACATTAGGAAATGAATCTCCAATGATAACTTCCCATCCCAAAATCTAGTAAAATAACAAATTGTGCAAGATCCAGATGATTAACAATCTCGAGCTTATCCCTCAAGTATATATATGTATATCACGTCTTTATTATGATTTAGTCATAACTTTTGCAAGTGTAATTTTAGATTCTAGTTATCAATTTCTATTACTTCGCTGGAAGTTAATTGAACAAGACTTTCCAAGTACATGTATTGAGAATACTTGTTAATAAAATGTTTTCAAGTGTACAACGTATAAATGGAACTTCCTCTTATGTATATCTAAGAGAAAAAAATATTCTTTCTAGTAATGCTAAACTTAGAAAGAAGAATAGCATTTTATCTCGAGGCAACCAACAAGATTGTCTGTTAACCTCTCTAACATCAAAGAAAAAAAAATAAAATAAAATATAGATAAATTACCTGACTAGTCACTCAACTTCAAAAGTTTTCTAGTTAGTCATTGAAATTCAAAAAATGTAATCAGATCCATCATTGGGAACTTTAAAAGTTTCCCCATTAATAACTGAATTTTACAAAATATAATTCCATCCATTACTGAGTAATGTATGGGATTACATTTTATAAAGTTCGATGACTAATGAGGAAATTTTTAAAGTTTAGTGACTCTCAAGAAACCTTACGTAAAGTTCAGTGACAAATTAGGTAAGTATCCCTCTTATTTGACATTCCACTTTGGATTGAAGTTCAAGGTCAAAAGTACAATACTTTTAGAGTACCATCTTTCTATATGAAAGTCATGTTGGCAAAGATTACAATTCAATTAGTGCATGAGATTTAACTTGGAACTCTTAAAATTTAAGTACATTCGTGTTATATTATGGTTCTTTCCTTATTTGGAAACTGTCCAGCAGTCGACTAGTCATTTCAACTTATCTTTGAGTGAATGCCAGCTAAAAGTTTGCATGTGTTGCTTGGTGGGTTATATCCTAAATTGTGGTGCTAGTTGGAGTAAAGATTGTAACACTGGCTAATAATGGCAACAAGAGCTTGAAGATTTAGGGAAATTTAGCTACTGCTCAAATTTATGTTGCTTTGGTCAAAGTACAAGGAGTTGGGAGTATGTCAATAAACTTTATGTTATGTTGATAACAGTGATTGTTTGATCCTGACTTCCAATCTTTAATCATCATACTCTACATATTTTCTCTCAATTCAAGTGAGACTTAAATTCACTTCTTAGTTTACTTCAGTGAAATATAGTGCTGCCAGTCAATGTCATTTTAGACATTTTTAATTCTAGAAAGTTGATAATTAAATAATTATACTTTCTTAACTTCCCCAGATGTCTAATTGTTATGAAAATTTGAAGGTGAAATGAATCCAATAGTGTACCATGTCTTCAACAGATGTAACTAAAGCCAAAAGGAATAACAGTTTTAAAGGGCTACAATCTGTGTGTTAAAAAGACGTGCATATTTTCACGTATCAAGAACAATAAATGACAAAAGATAATTATATACATACCAATAGCCTGGACAAGCGAAAAAATAACCTTCCCTCGATCCACAAAATAATCTTGGAATGATGATATAACATGCGTGCAACCCTGTACATGACAGAAATTTGTCAATCATTTCGTGAAATGTCTCGAACAGTTCACATGAACAAATAATCCTTTTCTGTAATAGCGTAAACAAGCAATTATTTGTTAGCATTATTAATCAAAATTGTGTCCGATTAAGTCGTCCAACTCCAAGATCTAAGGCTGTTAGAAAGGAGAACCCTTGATTCATTCAATTCTCACAATTGTACACATATCATTGGTGATGATGACAAGATGTCATCCCAGGTTCTAAGGTTGTTCTGGTATCAGTCAGATGCTCAAGTAGTCCACCAAAATATGCTCGCACCTAAACAAACTTGTTTTTTAATTAATTATTAGAACAATATAAGAATTGAAGTTTTTGTCATTTTACAGCACAATTCAATACTTAACAACTGTGTAAGATCACCCCGTCACGTATGTAAAGCTCTTATAGAACTGATTAGATTACTCATTATATATTCAACATGTACAAATATTTATTCCACGGGTACTTAGTCAAATCCTTGTTGATAATGGATTTAAAATATATTGCAACAACAAAATGGAAACACCAACTTAGAGAATGGAAAAAAACCCAAGCATGTATTTATGCCTTATATTCAGACCTGATTTTTGAGCTGACCCATTTTTAATCCACGTATGCATTTGACAAGTAAATTGCAACTTTAATCCACTCTCTTCAGGATCTTGCTTTGTAAACCATGTATTCTTGAATCAATTAAAGCATCCAACTATTTCTTAAACTGGCTGTATTTTTGACATCCAACATGTTTTGTATAGGAGAAAGTTAACTTGTTCCCTAATTTATAATTGCATCTAGCTATGCACAAGTCATCGTGCTTTTGTGTAAGGTGATCAAAACTATCTAGACACTTCTCGAATAAAATTTCTAAGAAATCATATCTTGCACTTCTCGAACCATTAGAAATCTAGTATCATTAATGTTGAGGCTTCAATAACAAAAATACATGTATCAAATAATCCAATACATGAATAGAAAAACTACCTGATCTGGGGAATGCCTAGAGATATTTTTTTAATAACCCAAAGCATTATATCCAAGTCAAATATAATCAGACCAATAAGAAACACAAGAAGAAAACATCGTAGACACAAGATTAACGTGTAAAAAAATCTTCCGGTTTAGATGGCAAGGCCATGGGACAAATTTGAAAAAACTAACATCGCCGAAACAGAGGTTACAATTTTCTCCCAAGATTTTTCCATAAATCATGATGTATTACATAAAATAGAGAAGTTAAGGTTACCACTTACGAGTTTTTAATCCCAATACAAAAACAGTCTGAAAGGAAATTATTTCTAAGAAAAAACCTTGGACAGATTGGGCCAAGGTGGTTGATATGGCACAGTATAGGATCAGTTAAAAACAGATAAAAGAGGAAGAGAGAAGAAAGGATTTGGAGAGGGAAATCTCAATATGTCAAGATAATTGAAAAAAATCCTCTAGTATTTATCTATAATATCACATCAAGTGATAATCATTTTTTGGACGATTTTAACCCTACTACAATTTAATTATTTCAATAATACATTACTTTTCATTTTTCAGTATGTAATAAATACTACAAAATCATTGTCCTGCATGGATTTCATGTTATTAATTCTCAATTAATTAACATTTACATTAATCTAAACTCAATGAATCTTCACTTAATGAACGTTGATCTACATGAATCTAAAGTTATTATAAATGAATTTATTTCTACTCATATATCTAAGAATTTTAATGAGTGTTTAAATTCATGTATTAGCAATTAATTCTTATGTACCAAATGTAGTATAAAAGGTTGCTCATTTGTAGTATTTCATCATTACAAAAAAATTGAATCATAGAAGTTGAATTTTGAGAGTACAATTTTCTTCTTTTAAATTTCAATCCTAAATTTTATTTTCTTTAATTGATTTTAGACTCATCAAATCCACCGAATAAATTAGTACCAAATATTACTTTTATAACATTTATAAAATAATTTAGAATAACGTGCATTCAACTTTGACTAATACATAAAATATCCCTATTAAGAATGGAGACCTACCTAACTAATAAAAATGGTTTAGCCTAATATTATGTTAGGAAAATAAATAAGATCCCAGTAATTCTATTAAAATAAATGTTTAATTGTAATGTAAGTGGATATGGCATATTTTCATTGCAACTTTTATCACATGCCTCATCATTTCTCCTCTACTAAAAGAACTCGACTGTGAGAAGCTAGACTGCAACTATTTCCAATGGGAATCGTCTTTCCTTTGAACCAAGTACAAATAAAAACACCCTCATAGATCCCAAATCCGGTAGACAAAAAGCCAGTGGAAAGCTTATTCATGAAACCATGTCCACCGCACTACTACATCTGAATCAAAAGTTATAGTCTTTTGAAGTTTAACCACCATTGCTATTTTCATTTGGAATTTTGATGGCACTCTATAAATTACTGGACTGCGTCTTGTTCTATATCAATATTGTCTACATTTACACGATAGTACTATAAATGGAGAAGGGACAGACGGAAGCACATGAATCATTATCACGAAGCATGGATGGAGAGATTAATTTTCATTGTTTTCTCAAGGGCATTCTCAGTATTATAACTTGTCAGTTGTTTTATGGTGTCTAATACCCATATTTATAGTTGTTTGTTTACAGCCACTAGGTGTACATAGGCAAATTGATAGTAAGAATTAAAAGTAACATTGGTAAAAATTATATTCCCATCGTTCCATAAAGATAAGTTCGCTTTTATTTTTCGTCTGTCCCGGATTATAAGCCACTTTACTTGTTGAGAATATAGGCAATTTTTTTAATTTTCAATTTATACCCCCTATTTAATATGTATTGTTATCAACAAATACGAATTATCATACAAGAAATAGTGCAAGGAAAATTTATATTTCCAACTATATTAATTAAATTTTCTTAAATATGAAAGTAAGCCCATCTTTGTGGAAGTACTAAATAAAATCATGCCGAATGTTACAAGTTATTTAAAATGCGAGACAACTGCTACCCAAGCACCTCTAGATGTGTCAACTGGTCCAGGCCAGGCACTACCTGCTATATTTCTCCATGAATATCTACGTACAACATTTATATTGTGTTAATTTTTTATTTTTTTTAACATCCAAATTTAGTAGTGTTTTTCGGCTGGCACAGGCACCAAGGCAGCACCAGGCTTTTCACGGTCCAGACCACCCTTCCTACCCCGCCGTGGCTCAGCCACTTTGACACCACTAATAACCTCAATAATATCCCTACAACAGCAACCAAATGGTAGAAAAGAAAAACAGGGAATATTTTAGGTCATCAAAGTCAAATTTACCTTGATAAAACAAAGAAAAGATCCAACCAGAGAACCCCAAACAGCAAGAATAGCCAAGAAACGGCACCCATAAATAACCTGCAACAAAGCCTCAAATCAGTTCAATCAATTCAAACATAATTCCCATATCAGATTTTCATTATAATACCTTCTCTATACCCTCTTCAACGTTCTCCATCTTTTCTTGCTGACGCACACCAGAAATAGAATCCGATACAACAGCACGCAGTAAAGTATGACCAGATGGAGAATAATCTTGTTTAGAGCAAACGATTACAGGAAATTTTGCATTAGAGCGCTCAAATTGACGGACCCATTTGGGATTCGAAAACAATTCTGGTGTTTTTTTAAGAAATAATTCAGTTGGCCCTCTGGTTAAGGTTTTGGAGAGATTCATGTTGCAAGAAAATATGGGTTTCTTGGAGACAGGAGAGTGATTTTTGTGATGGAAGGTGACTGAGGTGGCAGTTACAAAAAATATCTAACACAGTCCAAATCAAAGTGGAAAGATAACGGCCACAATAAATATTTTGATTTCTTGAATTTGAGATGAAAAGATTCAGTTTTTTTACTTCTAATTTTTGCCACGTACACGTGATGAACAAATAAGTGGACCTGAAGCAGTTTCACCGTGTTTATTTTCATACACTTTTTCTTTTCGTTTTTTATCAAGATTTTGAAAGGAGTAAGATGTGGCTTTACCGAAGCTTCAAATCTTACACATCGATGTATGTCTAAACGAAGTCTAAGCAAACAAAAATGTTGTCATATTTTTACTTATATGAAAAAATGCTTTGATTTAGGACATAAACAAGATAGAGTTTGGGATTGTCCGTCGACTTATTTTCATTTTTAAAAGTTAAGAAGACAATATCATCAAACAAAAGGGAGCATACCCCTTTTATTGTCTAGGTACGCCTTATGAGTAAATCTCATCGGCTCGGGCTTGACCCTGAAAAAGCCCGAGCCGGGCCAACTCTTGTTATAGAAGAAACAAAAAACAACTTTCAGCTATCTGCAACTGAATTTCAAGTAAGCATCTGTGTTGTCTGCCAGCTGAAATTCAGCTATTTGAGTGTCATAGCTACCTACAACTGTGTATGTGACTACTGCCTACTAAAAAGCAGGCAGCAGTCACAAAAAAAACATTTAAAAAATAATAATAAAATCGTGCCGGCCCGACTCGGCTCGTAAAGGTCCGAGTAAAAGCTCGGGCCAAACCTAATTTTTTTGGTCAATTTTTGCTCGACTCTGCTCGGGCCCAAAAAAGATCGGGCTCGTCATAGTTGCCTGCAACTGTGTATGTGACTGCTGCCTGTTAAAAATTAGGTAGCAGTCACAAAAAAACATTTAAAAAAAATAATAAAAAAAATTGAGTCGGCTCGGCTCCTAAAGGTCAGAGCCAAAGCTCGGGCCAAGCCCAATTTTTTTGGTCGGTCTTTGTTCGAATCTACTCAAGCCCAAAAAAGCTCGAGTCGAGCCCGATGTTTCTTTTCCGGCTCGGGCTCGACTCATTGAAATGGCTACTTACGCGATCAATGTAGAGTTGATTGCCTTTTTTAAGTTTGATAAATGTGTTTAACACACTTAATCTACAAAATATGGATAATGTTGGTAAATGTATTGGAATATGACTTAATTCTATATAAATTGTGTTTTGTAAGTTAACATTGATGAATACAATGGAATTAAAAAAAACAAGCGAAAGGGGACCAAAATGGAGGAAAATCAAAGTTCGAGGACCAAACTGGATATATAGTTGAAAGAAGAAACAAAGGTTTAAAAGATTCAAAAACCAACTGAGCGAATGAATAAAGTCTTAAAAGAAGTAGGAAAAGGGATCAAAGAACCAAAAAGGGAGTTCGAGTACTAAAACGCATTAACTGGAACTTTAAATGCTATGCAGTCGCATAGCTAGTTCCTACATGCGATCGTATCCCCACCTGTAGGGATTTCAAAAAGTGAAGTTATGTCATCTATGCGGTCGCAACCTTTACACATATGCAGTCGCATAGCTAGTTCCTACATGCGATCGTATCCCCGCCTGTAGGGATTTCAAAAGGTGAAGTTATGTCACCTATGCGGTCACAACCTTTACACCTATGCAGTCGCATAGGTGTCAAACGAGGAAAAAAATCCAAGTTTCTTTGTTTAACTCCAATTTTTATGGAGTAATCTTGGAGGCATGTTTTAAGACTTGAAGCCATCCAAATGTAATGGGGACACATTAGAACTAATTTGAGAGCATAGAAGGTGGTGAGAAACATCAAGAATAATTCCACAACATCAATATCCAATTGAAGAGAGATTTTGGGTAATGTCAACTCTTTGTGATTCTTGTTTTCTTCTTAATACCATGTTATGCTAGAATTCTTTGCGCTAGGATAATGATGAACCTTGTAACATGATTTCTAATCTTTAGTTTTATATTTTTGAGAAAACACGTATTTGAATTTTGAACAATTTAGATGAATATCTTTTCTCTACAATTATTGTGCACGGTAGTTATATAAATTTGGTGGCTTATTTTGTGTATTCGAAAGAAGTAAAACAGGCTCGACATAGTGTTAATCGTCATACGGTCCAACCGGGATAGAAATATATCATTATACTTTATGTGAATCTTTAAGTGTTTATAAAAAATCATGCACTCTTGTATATTCGCATCCCTCATAAAAATATAGTCGAGTCACATATGAAAGTATGTTTAACTTTATTCGAGAGAGATTGTTAAATAAAATAGAAATATTAATTCTTCATAACTTAATGTGTTGTCAAATTATAGAATTAAGATTAAAAAGGATTACTGTAATAGGATTCAAGATTCTAGTGCGTTTGTCATTCATAAGAACACACAATGTGCATTTAGTGTAATTTTTGCATTATTCTTAGTTCGGTTAGTCAGAATTTACACAAGTTGATTATTTTAATTATAATTTTGTCACCAACAAACACGTCACATTATTATTGTTTCGATTAAGATCATTAATTAAAATTGAATTAGATCAATTTCTGTGGAACGATACTTGGACTCACATCCACTTTATTACTTGTTAACGAACACGTATTCTTTGTAACAAGTTTTGGCGCAATTGCCGCGAAATGTTTTTACTTTGATTACCACTTTAGTTAATTTTAGTTTTAACAATTCTTTTATTTACCCTTTTTTTTTATCTTTTGGCTAACCTTTAAAGTTATAATATATGTTGTGCTGATATTATTTCTTTATACTTTTCAAATAATTATGCATGATTCTAACAATGGTAAAGTAACGAAACTTACAATGGATAATCTCTACATGGATTATGAAGATATGCTTGGAAGATATCCAACTTGTGAAAATTGTTATGCGATACATTTTACTGGGGTCATCTTTGTTTTCGTACACTAGTTTACACGCTTCGAAACTTTTTAGGGTTAGAAAATACTTAAAGTGTCGAAAACAAATAATTAACAAAAATGATGAAGAGTATCTGCTAGTGGGAGAATTGGGATGAAGACATCAAGCTTGTGAGATATGATCTTCTCCTATTGAACGAGAAGGTAACTTGCCAAGTTGGATGAAAACAATACACTTATAGAAGATTACATGTCCGAGGAAGGATTTAAAAATGGGTTACAATCCAATTGAAGAAGTTAATGAGACCGGCTTCTCACTGCCCATGGATTTAAATTGTGGATTGATCAATCAATCCAAAGAAATATCAACGGTTGTAAAAAGGCTTAAAGTGAATGACAATTTAATCATAAATGAACAGATCGAAAATGTAGAAATCAATGAAGATGAAATCAACATACGTTCATCCAACTTCATTGATTGCATAGAACTTGATTTTGTGATTAAGTTCGATAAGAATGTGGAAATCTACATTGTTGAGTTTGAATCAGATGGAATGGGAAAAAATCCTACTACATTGAGAAAGGTAATGTCGAGGTTTGGAGAAATAATGTAAAATGGAGCAAAGCCAAACGAAAAAATAAATGTACAAGACGTCCAAAGCTTTCTTGAGATGCTCATGATTTAATTATTAAAGTCAAGCTAAAGACTATAAAAAACGCATGTTAGGAGGCAACTCAATTTTCTAATTTTTAATCTTATTTAATTTTATGCATTTTTTTTATTTGATTAGCTATATTTTTTATAGGTAATTATTGAAGTCCATATATCCATGGTTTCTCACGAGTTTCGGGGTAAATTATGTAAAAAAAAGGTCGCTTGTCCTTGTTCATTAAAAGCTTGACAAGTCCAAATAGAGCATTGGTACATCTTCGTCAAATGTCCGATCGAGAAAGTTTCATTACTCCTTCTCTTGTATCTTGTTATTTACACATTGAGGACAATGTGTGATTTAAGTTTGAGAGTGATTGTGCTTTTATTGTTGTGATATTGTGCTGACATGTTAGATAGCCTTGTCGGCTAGAATGTTTTGATATTTAAAATTGTTGTTGATTCATGAGCTATGCTATTTGTGCCTACATCTTTCAAAAAAAATTGCTTATCCATTGCAAGATCTTAAATTACTTTAAGCATAATAGTCATGATTAATTATTATCTAGATGTGGAAATCTTTGATCGAGGAGAGATTTTTGGATTGGTAAGAATTAGGTTGCGAGTTGTGCATAAATTTTTATCAATATTACATTCTCTTCTCTTTCACTTAACCATATTGTGAGATAAGTTTGGGGGTAGTCCAGCCGGTGAAGGATATTATCTAAAATTGTATTGATCCCATGGATTTCGATAATATTTGTGTGGAGTGTCTTTTGCTAGTATAAGCTAGATATGTTAGGGGATCTAAACCCCATGTGTTATGATGTGCATAAAAGAAGAACATTGCACTTGTTGAATTCTTGTCTCACTCTATAGACTTTTTTACTCGAATTATTAAGGTCGTGTGGGTATGTCAAAGCCCGATACCATTTATCTAAAAAATTGGAGAGTTATCGATCTAAAACTCGTTACAAAGGTCAAGAAGAAAGTTTAAGAGAGTGAGGTTAACCGTGAGCATTTAGTGAAAATTTTGAAAAAAAGATTTACAGTTGTATTTGATATTTGGGCTTAGATAACTAGTATGTTTGAATTATTTAGTACAAGTTTGAATGTGGAAACACTCATTAGAGGAAAATCGTCACATAACTAAATGTTGAAATTGCTGGTTAGACTCAACTGAATTAGCTTGTTAAAATAAAAGAGTGATTGGAAACAACCTTTACATTTACACCTGGGAAAAGAAAGTAACTATATATTTAAGGAGTGTGAATTTTACGAGGGGGAAAGTAAATATTTGACCACGAAGAGTTGGATTGGAGGCATTTGAAATTGTTTCCATTTTGGTAACTTTTCGTTACTTTAGATGATGATTGAAAGTGATTATGCACACACATACACCAACTGAACATTGAAAAAACTTAAATTATTTTTGCGAGCATTATTTGGAACATATTTATAAATTGATTATACAATTTTACACTCTTGGATATTTTTTGCAAGCTATCTAATGTGTCGATCTCTATCTCGGACGAGCAAGAGTTTAAGTTTGGGAGTATTTCATAAGTGTGTTTTTGCACAATTATTAGATATCTAAACAAGTTAATTATTGATTAAATTGAGCTCATTTCTATTCACAATCATGTAATTATGGCTTTTCTATGTCAAAACTCCAAAAGGAAAGACTACAAGGCAAGATGAAGTGAAAATGGACTAGTGATGGCAAAAAACATGCCCCGACGGGATGGCAGGGCGAGACATAGTAGGGATCGCCGCCCCTTCTCGGGTCAAAGCGGAGATATCTCGCCCCGAACCCGCCCCGTGAAGAATAAAAAAATAATTAACTACAAATTACAAAAGTACAAAAAATGCAACTGACAGACAACCCTAAAATCTAAACCTCACATCTACATACCATCTCTCTCTCTCGATTCACCCACAGTCTCTCTCACTCGCCGACTGTCGTTGCCTCTCTTATTTTTCCCAAAATAGCAAACCTTACATTCCAGCAGCTCAGCTCATTTTTCCACCCTCCGCGAACAATCACATCAGCAGCTCAACTCGTTTTTCAGGATCTCGATGCGATTTTGATTCAAAGAATCGCTTCAAACCCTTCAGAAATTCAAACCCAATATTTTTCTCTCGATTCAATTCAGTATGTTAGCTCAATTATTCTTTTTTGTTAATATTTTTAGCACAAGCTAGTTTTATGGTTAGATTTGATTTATGATGTATTGCGAAGATTAGATCCAAAAGAGTCACGGCTCAGGTACCAATTTTGTTGGGTATTTTACCCAAATCAAAGTAGAGAAAAATAAAAACACCCAGAACGCACACTGCATGAAATGAAATAATGCCAAAAATGTTGACCCAATTCGGCAAAGTCTAATCTGGGGGGCTCAGAGAGCCCATCACTATGCAAGAACCTTCCAATATAGAGTTTAAGGGCCACTACAACAAAGTTCAGACCACAAATGGATCTCCCAAATCAGCCTACAATAACAAGAATCATCAACTTCACTACCAAAATATGTGCAGGTTCATCAATTTAATTTGGAGTTCAAATGAAACTCAAATTAAACCTAAAACATTTTACACAATAAAAAAAACTACACCAAAATCCTTTAGGCTCAGTTCTAATTCTCAACAGTAAACCAAGATTAATACAACTCAAAAATGAAATTAAACCCATGAAGAATCACAAGAAAATTGCCTCACAGAGAAAAGGAGTTAAAAAATCGTATGAGAAGCCAGAAAGACTGACACCTCACTAGCCCCAAGTGAAAATATATGTTTTGCCTCGGGCTTTGATTAAAAACCAACGGCCCAAGATTCACCAAAGAATAAAAAAAAGAACCGAGCCATGGTCAAGGGACCAATAAAATCACACCAAGTGGACAGGCTTTAGTAAAAATGCATTTTCACTTCCAAAACCGAGTTTTAGAACCATAATTCACAGATACACCAATGAAAAAGGCGGCTTACCAGTAGCACTATGGGTTGCACTATCATAAGCAAACTTAGTTTGTGGTCATGCATGACCCATTGCCTACTCTTCTCCCCATAAATACATTGAATCAGATATCTGAGCTTTCTGTCCACCACCTCTATCTGTATGTGGATGAGTAGTACTACAGAACTTCAAGAAGGTATTAAAGATCTTTCACAAAATAATCCAAAAATGACTTAGGAATTTAGAATCCTTACTAGAGGTAATGAATCGTGGAACTCTATCTAGTCGAACAATCTCACTAAAGAATGGCCTTGCTAAGTGAGAGACATTAGATGTCTTTCTATAAAGGATACAATGTGTCATCTTAGAAAATCTATCAATCACAACAAACACAGGATCTACTCCTCGTTGTGTACGAGGGAGACCTAATACAAAATCCATAGATAAATCTTCCCAAATATTATTGGGAAGAAGTAAAGGAGTATAAAGTCCTATATTTGTGTCTCTCATTCGTCGCCGTCGCCGTCGCCTCTCTTATTTTTCCCAAAATAGTAAACCTCTCATTCCAGCAGCTCGGCTCGTTTTTCCACCCTCCACGAGCAATCCCATCAGCAGCTCGGCTAGTTTTTCCAGCTCTCGATAAGATTCTGATTCAAAGAAGCACTTCAAACCCTTTAGAAATGCAAACCTAATATTTTACTCTCTCGATTCGGTATGTTAGCTCATTTATTATTCTTTTTTTGTTAATATTTTTGGCACAGGATAATTTTATGGTTAGATTTTATTTATGACTGAAGACTGAAGTCTTGATTTGTACAATACTTTTCACACCATCCTTGTTATATTTTATGTCTGAAAATTTGTTACTGAACTTGAACAATACTTTCCCCACATTTGGATAAAATTCATTGTGTTTAATGTCATTTGTTATTTGCACAGATGTCTTGCTCAAATAGTGCAACTAGTGCTGGAAGTATTAGATTAGGACCAATACGCGAGGAAGATAGCATGACCAATATATCAGTGAGTGATGTCCCACAAGAAGATCCAGCTGAACCATTACCAAATGCAAATGAAA